>JALLAU010000805.1:13296-24060 GCA_036939495.1 Thalassiosira hispida
TTCCTACCATACAGAGGTATTGATCACATTATGGCACGCCAGAATAGCTATCCGAGAACATTATCCAATGCTCTCACTTTAAATTAATAATCTACCTTACTATTCTATTTACAGTGGTGAGCATTGGAGTCTACAAGGATTAGGAGAATACTTGGTTTCTAATGTCTCTTCAACAAGGAAAGGGATCCAACCCGGGAGGCGAAACATATGTGACGCCAACTTGAAAAGGACAAGGCCTTTCATCCCCTGTATCATCTGGATTGTAGCAATTCCAGCTGTCGTTCATTCCCGATGCGTCTCCAAGGATACACTCCTGATAGAGAAGAAGGACCCCCTTTGTGTTCCATGCCGGTTGATTCCATGCCGGCTGATATTTGACGGAACCGACCGGCTTTCCGTTGGGACATCTTGCACGCGACAAGATCCTCTTCAAGCAAGTATTGATGTTCTCCCCACCAATTGGGTTCAAGATGAGCTTGCCGCACAGCTTACGGCACAGCTTTGGGTCCAAGTGCGGTGGTGGATGCAAGGGCGGCATGCCGCCTGTAGGGCGTTGCGTGTTAAATGACAAAAATGGTGAAGGGGACAGTTTTCGCGGGAGACAGAGCGCAAAAATCGGAGTCGGCTCTCTGCTAGCCATCAGCTGTGCAGTTCGGAAGCGTTCGAAAATTATTTAAACGGTGCCGGTCAAAAATAATTCCGATGCCAGCATTTTGAATGTGAGTGACTTTGCTGAGATGATAATGATATAAGGAAAACAGCAACTCTCTTTAGAAGTTGTGGGTGTCTTGTTGTCATCGGCTCACCATCCACGTCATGGTGGATGCATGCGGCAGATTCATCGTCTTCGTCACTTCGCCTCTTTCAACTCTTTCTCTCGCTCGTAGTGCGTGGTTGGTTGTTAGACATGAGACAGGTTGGATATCTCTAGGTTGAAGTTTGTTGAAGTACCCCGGTACTAAATAATAGTCCGGAAGTACAGGTAAGTTTCACTCAGTTAATCCGTAGGTACTAAGTAGCTAGGTCGTCCAAGAAAGTTAAATCCGGTGTAGAGTGTACTACATTTTCATTTGGGGGGCATTTAGGGGGCATAATGGTTTCTGACCGACATTTCCCACAGCCCCACGACAAGACGTACAATAGAACCCAGCTAATGAGAACTTTATATCCAACTTTAGAAATCATTCTAACCGGGTCATACAGTGTAAAAATGGCGCCAAGAAGCGCAAAACCAATGACAGTTTTCCAAATCCAGCACGCAAGGCGCAAGAAGCACAAAAACAAAAACAAAAGCTGAAGAACATTGTAATCCGTCGTGTCGGCATTGCACGTCAATACTGATATATATTCATCAAAATAATAGAACATCAAAATGGCAGACGATAAGCCCAAAGTTTGGAAGCATATTGGTTTGTATGGTCATGCCGTTGGTACATTTGCGGGTAAGCGCGAAAAGCCTGTTTCTCTTCTATTCGTGTGTGATATAGTTATAGTGATATATTATGTTGTGTGAACCATAATATATTATATTGCTGCTGTTATGTAGTTTCCTCGTTTTTGGAGTATATCATTTTGTGTGTGGGCGAAAATGTCATCTTTATGTTTGTTGTTGTTATTGTTGGTAGGGTGTGGCTGTTGTTGGATGTTCCCTTTTTTTACTCTTGTTTTTTTGCAGCGGGTGATATATCCTGAAAGAGAGAGAGATGACAAAAGCAAATAATTGGGGCTCCGGTAATGCCAATTATTATCATGTCTTCCGTTCTACCTGTCAGATATTAAATGGGATTTTGGTAGTAAAGAGCTACTATACTGTTGACGACGTCTGCGTGTGTGTTTGGCATGAACTTCGTCATTTTTATTTCTCATGCATCCGATTTATTCTAGATGTTGAATCTAAGGAGTGGTCATGTTTATTTTCATTTTTTATAGGATATACACACCACGTTATCATAACAAATTGTCACGGGCGGGGGGGGGGGTTGATGTCATGTTGAAGTTGTTGTAACATTGGGAGAATTGTTTGCCATATATTGGGAAGTGTGTGTCCTGGTTTATAATGACAATTATGGGCAAATTTATGTTTGTCATTGCACATCACTTCCTGATATGATCAGTCTACTATTAATTACAATACTTTTTCGGGGTGTGAAAACTAGCCTCATGCTTTGATTAGAGTAGGGGATGAGGCTTTTTAATGCTGAAATTATTGAAAAGCATTAGCAGGCAGTACCTATGGGGGGGGGGGTGAAAAGGAGAAAGGGTTCTTGATTCTTCTTTCTCTAATCCAGTTGATGATTTTTACACTCATGAATCTCACCTTGTAACAAAAAATCTCTTTCCATCAAATCCTTGTAACAAAAAATCTCTTTCCATCAAATCCATACTCGTCCATGATCGACGATCCAATACCCTGTTCATTACTATGCAAACACAAACATTACCCAGCCGATCCATCCGCCATCACGTGGAAATCCGCCATCATGGGCAACGACGACATCGAAACAAAGCGCAAACTACCCAAGGAATCCATTTCCGGTGCATTATGGACAATCTTCGGCAAATCTGGTCATATCCGGGTGTTGACCAAACCCACTCCAACCAAATCTAGCGATAGAAAAATCCCATCGGCAATGCGATTCGATGGTTTCCCACCCAGCGACTACGATTCGCTCAATGAGGCATTCACCTCCATGTACGGCATCTCGTTAAAACGTCATTCCATGAGCGCCGCCGGGAATTCCTGGGGGAATACCGACATATCCAACAAACATTTAGTCTTTCGTCAGTGTCAGCTCGAGGACGCCGACGAGGAGGGCGAGGAATTCGAACCCCAGGATGGCGACGAAATGCTGAGTTTGGATCTCGGGGAAGTTAGCCAGTGCGTGTTGCCGGGGAATAATCGTAACGAGATCGAAATGCAATTCTTGGAATCCGACACGGTAGAGGCCGGGACCGATCAGCTCGTGGCCATTCGTTTTTATGTCCCCCCCGATGTGGATGCCGATCCCACCGATAAGGATGCACCCACCAGCGCGGAGGTGCTTCAGTCCCACATTACGAATATTGCGGTTGTGAAGAAAACGTCTGGGTCGATTATTGCCGAGTTTGATGAGAATAAGGGCACGTTCCTCACGCCTAGGGGACGGTACTCGATTGAGTTGTATGATTCGTTTCTTCGTATGCGTGGGGCGAAGTACGATTATAAGATCAAGTATGATGATATCTCGAGGTTGTTCTTGTTGCCGAAGCAGGATGATATGCACATGGCGTTTGTGATTGCGTTGGATAAGCCCATTCGTCAGGGGCAGCAGGTAAGTTTGGGGATTTGAGAGTGGATCTTAGTGCTTCCGATTATCAGCTCTGCGACATCTAACCTGGAATTCAATACAATACAATCAATTGTAATACCTAACAGAGGTACAATATGTTGGTGATGCAATGCACCAAGGAACATTCTGAGCTCGACATCAATCTCGACGATGCCACTCTTGAAAAGGAATACAATGGAGATATCCAGATGAATATGAACGGTTCGTTCTCCAATCTGGTAGCCAAGACGTTCAAGGTCATCACGAAGAAGAAGGTATTCATTCCGGGGAAGTTCGCCAACTCGAATCAGCAGGCCTGTGTGAAGTGCGCTTTACGGTGAGTATTGTATCATGGGATCTACAGTCTTTGTTGTGCCTCAAGTTTGTGTAAGACAGCCTGCTCACCTTGTAGATAATATTACACGCACATAATTTTCTCTCCTTGCAACACATCAGTGCCAACGAAGGACATCTATACCCCCTCGAGAAGCAGTTCATCTTCATTCACAAGCCCGCAGTACTCATTCGCTTCGATGAAATCGAATCCGTCGAATTCCAACGCTACGCCGGCGGGCAGGGCTCAACGCGTAACTTTGACTTGTGTGTCACCTTGCACAACACACCCGGTGACAGCTTGTCCGCCAAGGAGTACACCTTCTCGGGAATTGACAAGACGAACTACACCGCGCTCTACAGTTTCCTATCTGGCAAAAAGATACGCATCATGAACATTGAGGGAGTCGGCGGCGTCGCTGAGGAACAGCCGCTGGCGCGGGGGGCAGCCATGTACAACGAGATGGAAGGTGGCGAGGAGATGGGCGAGAGTTCGGAGGATGATGATTACGATGGGGCGAATCCAGGCGGCTCCGAAGAGTCCAGCAGCGACAGTGAAGGCGATGACGATCTTGGGTCGGTCGCTAGTGACGATAGCGACTTGGCCGAGCATAGGGGGAAATCTAGTGCGGTTCCCAAGAAGAGGTCGAAGGAGGATAAGAAGCCCAAGGCGAATAAAATACCGAAGAAGAAGTCATCTTCTAGTGATGCCGACAGCGAGAGCAAGAAGTCCTCTACCAAGAAGAGGAAGAAGGAGTCCTCCAGTCCAGTACCAAAGAAGGCCGCCGCTAGCCCCAAGAAGAAGAAGGCCAAGAAGGACCCGAATGCTCCTAAGAAGGCACGGTCAGGTAAGTCATGAAGTCATTTCATTTCGTCGCCAAGTTGCTAACAATGCCACTTCCCCCCTAACAAACATTTGTCATGCAATATTGCGATATTTCCTACCATGCAGCATTCATGTACTTCTCGGGTGTAACGCGGGCTGAGCTCAAGGAGGCCAATCCGGATGCCTCATTTGGAGATCTCGTGAGTAGTATTTTCATTTTGAACAGCTCACCCATCAGGCCTTCTCTTGCCATGCACATTTCTCACCAGCGTACAAACACTTGCTCTAACCCTCCATTCTTCAGGGAAAACTCGTCGGGGTTGCATGGAAGGAGGTCGGCGACAGCGAAAAGGCGAAGTGGAACGATATGGCAGAGAATGACAAGGTGCGCTACAAGAAGGAGATGACCAACTACTCGCCACCTTCCGATGATGATTCCGATGATGGAAAGTCCGCGAAGAAGCCGAAGGCTAAACGCGCAAAGAAGGATCCGAATGCCCCCAAACGTCCTCTGGTACGTGAGACGATGACGGCGGCTGTCACATTGTCATTTGTTTTGCCTGTCCATCCCGCCGACAAGATGAATTCTAACGTTACTCTTTACTCTAGAACCTGTACATGTTGTATTCCAACTCCATCAGGGCAAAAGTCAGAGAGGAGAATCCTGATCTCGCCATGGGTGATCTTGTAAGTTGCATTTTATGGGATGGTCGCAAGAGAGAGTTCATTCCCCCGTCTTATCATTAATCCCAATTCACATATGTCTCACTCACATAATTTGCAGGCGAAAGAGATTGGTACGCGATACAAGTCAATTAGCGAGGACGAGAAAGCCAAGTGGCAAGCCAAGGCGGATGCAGCGAAGGAGGTTTACAAGAAGGAGTTTGCTGAGTATGAAATAACGAAACCCAAGAAGGAGGAGGAGAAGGAGACCAAGAAGCCCAAGGCGGATAGCAAGAAAAAGAAGAAGAAGCAACCTGAACCCGAACCAGAATCTTCGGACGATAGTGATTCAGATGATGATAGCGACGATTCTGATAGCGACTCAGATTGAGCAAGTGATAAGTGGTAATTGGGAGAGGGGAGAGAACTAAGCGAACTAGTACGATTAATCCTGAACTGAGGATGTAGAGATAGAATCCTGACTCCTTTACTCTAGGAGCATGCTAGAACGCTCTGATGTCAGAAGACAGAAGTAAATGAAGGGATATTGAGTCGCGACTCGTGCATTATTAACGAGTTCCTACGTACATAATTTCATTTTACTCGCCACGAATGCTAACTGTTCAATACGGAGTACCAAGTCATTCGATCTTGGAAAGCCCTGGGCATAGCTCGATTACTATGTTAGAGCACGGCACTGTATTCTGGATGTTGTTGTCATTTGCTGTCTACCATAGATTGCCTATAGAATGATCATCGGCTGGAGAGGCGCGCCCGAACACCCGGTTTGTTTTCCGCGAAAACAGAAGCAAAGAGACCTGCCAGGTAAGGTCAGCAGGAGAGGAGATACTACTTGTATCGTTATAACTTTGTGTTTAGGTTAAACTAAACAGAAGCAAAGAGGCTTTAAAACTTATCTAGTTTGTCGCTGAGGAAGAGCCTGATATGAATCGAAATGGCTAGTTAGAGGATCGTCAAACATCCTGAATTTATCAGACCCACCTCTTTCCATGTGCTTAAAGTTGCTGTAAGTACACAACATGGTAGTGTGGCTCAGAGTTTGTCATCCATAAATTTCGAAGACACACCTCTTTCTCCGTCGTGCTGTCTATTGTATTGAAGTCTACGCATTCTGCTGTGTGGCTTTTAGTCTGCAAGAAAAAAATGATACACTCAGCAGCATCATATTTAATTAGCTGCCCTAGTGTTCGCTAACCCAAACTGAAGACCAATAGTAGATGGAATATGTATATCGACCTCTCTAGACTTCGTGTGTGATGGATTGAGCGAAATGGGGTGCAGAAGTAGCGTGCCAATCTCCTTATTGAATAACAATTAGCATCTATAATAGTCCTAAGGTACCACCAAGTTACTCAACCATTCTCTTTTCCTCGCTGAAAGTGACGTTGTATGTGAATGACATGCTCCCATTATTCTTTGATTTCCCTGTTTTGACTCCGACCCATCGATTCAGAGCCCCCCATGGGATCGTATTGGCGTCTGGTTTTTTTCTTCTCCACGTAGTAAGCTTTTTGATATTCACGTCCCATTTACAGCAACTCATGTGTGTCTGTAACGCAGTAT
Organism: Thalassiosira hispida; assembly: GCA_036939495.1. Taxonomy (NCBI): domain Eukaryota; phylum Bacillariophyta; class Thalassiosirophyceae; order Thalassiosirales; family Thalassiosiraceae; genus Thalassiosira; species Thalassiosira hispida. The sequence continues at coordinate 20,011 of JALLAU010000805.1, forward strand.
TACATCCACCTGAGCTCTTGATATCGTGGCCACACGAACATGCAGCATTTCTCTCACTGCATCCGCCTTCGCCACTAAATCCAACTGCATGCACGCGCAAGAAATTGAAATCTAAACCATCACCATTACTAGCCATACAATTGATTTCGGAATTACAGCTGCCGCAATGAACGACACCGTCTTCGGTCAGCTCGCCCGCCGTGATCGTGATGTGTTCCTGTATGAAATCGGTCAATCGTGGATTCCCTTCCTTTTTGAGAATATCCACCATGCGATTCATCTGCTTCTCCTTCCTCGTCTTACCAGGGTATTCGTGGTAGCTCTTGTAACCGAATCTAACTTGAACAGAATAGTCCGCCCTCTCAGTTTGAATTTTCCGACGGTACTTCTCCTCTACTTCCATCGGATCCGCGATAATCGTCTCGAGAGAACTAGGCGGCGGGACCACGACTCGGCCCTTCATGTCGAATGGATGATAGTCTCGACAACCGCAATCGGTAGGTCGAGGTGGAGCCTTGAACAAATCCCGTCCCTTCTGCTTCGTGTTCGTGGCGACGACGAGCTGGGTCGTGGAGGTGTCGAGAGGGGTCGCTTCGTGTGGGCTCTTCCTCTTGCGAGAGGTGTTTGCGTGATGAGCCGCATTCTCGTCGTTTGAATCGTTGTTCGATTGGAATAGGCGAGTTGGCGTGAACAACGACAGCGGCGACGGCGACGGGGCGCGAATACGTCGGGTCTGTTGTTTCGAAGCAGGAGTCAACACCCGACTGCGAGCGACGGGAGACGACGCCGACAACGGCTTGCGCTGACTGCGACTGCGACTGCGAGCCGATCGGGAACTGAATATATTATTCATATTGGAGGTATCTGCACGGGAGGTGGTTATTAGATTTTTATTTCTGGGTGGGGCGATTGGGTGGCGCGAATGAATGATTCTAGGGAGGCGAGCGAACCGCGGGACCGCCGTAGCGAGGTGCTGATGTAGGAAAATTATGCCAGTACCAACAATTGCCGAAATCCACAGAGGAATCTGTAGAATGGCCAAATTACTAAATGCTGTGAAGAGGATAAATAATGGGAGAATTTTTCAACTGATAAAGATGGCAATATACTGTACACCACGCATCATTTCTCTGTGTCGGAACTCACAGCTTTGCTTGAAGAAGCTGGTTTTATGGATATCGTTGTGCAGGAAATTCGAGAGGCCAGTAGCCGGAGACCAGATGAAGTTGCCAATTTTTTATATGCAGTGGCACGGAAACGCTAGGATGCGTAAAGAGCGTTTGATCAAATCGATTGACAAAATAAAGTACGACTACTCAACAACTTGCAAAGTAGGAAATGGCGCTTTTAGTAGATCTAAACATGAAAATTAGAAATGGCAAAGACAGGTTTCAGATACTGTGGCAACTCAGGCGCTCGGGTATCAACAGTTGACGATGCACAAAGATCTCCTTGCACAGTGCAATCATCTGAAACGATGAGTGCAAATTCGATGCATCCTTATGTTTAGCTGGGTATTAGAGAAGAGTACGGATACCATGCTTGCTTAGAGATTCTTCACTTCTTGCTAAAAAGGATACCCTTCTCGAATGAGCATTGATAGTCAATACATGTCAATACATCCTGTGGATGCACGCAGTGTAAGCATCCAGACAGCTTGACAGAGGCCAGAGAGAGGAGGTACAAATGCTGTTATTTTGGCATCCGTGATGCAAACCCTCCAACACATCCACATTCACTTTATGTGTTAAACAGTTCCCTTTCTGCCTGTCGTGGGGATTGTACCTAATGCTGGGTTGAAACATCTTTATATTCTTGGTTTTATTGATAGCTTGATTTTTACACAGAAAGACCACACAATATATCATAATATATACCCCTCCTCTATAATGCTCAACAAATTCCATTCCGGACCAAAGAAGAATGAAGAATCATGAATTTTATCATTCTTCCTGTAAACTTCTGGCCTCGACAGCAAATATCCTTCGAGGTCAATCCATCCAACAGATCGGTTGCCATACCTCTGACTACGTTCCTCGAATGACATGTTCTGAATCCAATTTGACAATTGTATTTGTTGTGATGTGCTGTCTTTCTCCCACGAATAATTGTATTGCTGAAGCAAGATTGGATGAGCCTCTTCCATTGGAAGGATATTTCCATCCTTATCTGGAAGGGAAACAAAGCTTGCAATGTCGTCACTGATGGGCATCGACGATGAGCACAAGTCTGCAAGTCTATGACCACGTCTCCTCAGCTGTGATTGTAATTCCCAATTTATCCGTCTTACATTGAGCGATGTTACATCCACTGCATGGAATTGATGCTGTTGTATTGGATTCGGTCCCCGAAGGAGTATGGTACCCGGAAAGACCAAACCCACCTGGCAGATGACTCGTACTACCATTGAAACAGTAGCCGGAACGGCGAAACGACCTTTGAAAAGATGGTGAAGTCCGCCACTGTACAAAAATGTATCATTTGTGAAAGTGGTGTTGTTGTATTCAAGTGAATAGGCCCGAAGCACATCCAAGAACCCTTGGTGATCCTTTTTGTAACTGTCATGATACGGTGCGTATGGTATGCCAAATTTTTGTTTGATGCCCGAGCGGCCTCTGTAATTCTGAACACTGTCACGGTGGAACGATTTGGTAATTGATCCAGGCATGGTAGAGTCACCGATACGAAAGTGTTTCACCACTGTTCCTGGTTGTTGCCTTGATCGTTTCTGCCGAGGATCATCGTCTAAATTGCAATGGAAAGGAGTCCAACGTGCACCTAGTGTCATATCCATGATACCCATTGTTGGTGGTTTGGAACTGTGCTCTACCCATGCACCCCGTAATATGAACTCGTGGCTGGGATGATCAGAACACATTGGCAAAAGAGGATTGGCATTGTCTGATGTGAAGGATTTCGTTGTTGTTGTTGCTATTGTTCCTCCTGCAGCACCATCACTAATATCTTGGTGTTGAAGACTCTTCAGAACAGATTGCACCTCCTCTCCCGCCTTCTTCCAAGGCAATGGTCCAAAACTGTCCAACACATGGTAATCATTATTTGCTTGTTTCAGCTGATCTACTAATTTCAGTCCCTCGTGGCATGTATAGTAGTGCCGAAGTGATACTTGTACATGTATGTTATCATGTTGTTCCAATACTTCTATTCGTGGTAAGAATAAGGTTGCACTGTAGGTTCCATCCAGGTCATCACGTGTAAATGAAGATGATTTGAAGACTGTATAATTACTGTTTCCTGTCTCTGATGATGGCCAGTAAGTTTGATAGTCTACAACGAACAGGTCGCCCCCACTCCGTTGTGGTGTTGACGCCTTGTCATGGGCGCGGAATGTAAAATCCAGAGGGACAAATATTTCAGTAGCTTCATCAGTAGGGACGAGCGAAACGACGGAAATTTCAATGCTGCCACTGGCCGAGAGAGTGGCATGGATGGAAGTCGGGAGAGAGGAATTGGTACAAGTGTAATTGGATGCCTCTGCAGCGTTTATCATTGCATTCCAATAATATGAGGACCCACTGCCGATGCTGTTAATATTATTGTGAGCGGAACTGCTAGCATTGCTCGCTTGACGCACCATGGTGTTGTCATTGTCGTCCCGACCTGCCCTATCGGCCAAGAGAAGCATTGCAGCATCCTCGCGATAAAAGACGACGATGAGTCCAAGAAGGACCACGATCAGGAGTGGACCAGTGGTGGATTTGATCATCGAGGGTAAACATGGAATGCTTGATCGAAATCGAAGTGGGTGATTAGAATAAATTAGAAGATTAGAAGAAAAATGTGGCGGAAATGGGATTTAGCGAACAGTATTGGCGTAGGGGTAGCATGAGCATAGTACCTATCGTACCTACCCTAGACTCTAGTAGGATACGATAGGGTATCGCGTACGGAATGTACTCCTACAACTTATCGCTAAAATTAGACTCTTGGCGGATTGCGAGATTGCGGCCTAGAGGCTAGCCTAGGTATCCTATTTAGGGTCCGGGCCGCGGGTCACTGACCCGTGGCCCAGATTTGAGGAATTTTTGG
>JALLAU010000806.1:0-23714 GCA_036939495.1 Thalassiosira hispida
CGGCTTAGGGGGCCTTTTTCGATTAGGTGTGTGAATGGGGCCCACGGCCGGACAAGTGCATTCGCCATTCGCCAGTCGTTGCAGTTTGCATTCCATCAGATTCCATCCATCCAGTTCATTCCCCATCCAGTCATCAAGCAGCCATAGCCATAGCAATAGCAGCTCACGACGAGCCTTTGGGCAACCTCCTCATTCGCGCAGAAAGGGTAGCTGGAGATAGAAGAGCGAAGATCTAAGATTTAATTGTTTATTGATTGATTCAGCCAACCCTATCCAACTAGATCCAAAACTAGACCCATACACCATACATCTTGCGACACACAGTTGTTATACATGGGACCGCGTAAAAAACAATCATAATGTCCACAAACCCATCTGCGGAAGACGAATACGTCCGACTGAAGCTGGAGCTGGCACAAGCGCGTGCAGGTGAGGGCGGCGCGATGATTCCTATGGTATATTTTTGTTATCTCACCTAATTTGACCACGACAGCTGTCGCCTAATGATGAAACCTTGCTAAAAATCATAGCCACCGACACTGCGAGGTTGCAGGCGCGCCAGCTCATATCCAAGCGAGATGGTCTCCGCGAGGACGTGACGAAAAATCGAGCAGAGTCGGAGGAACAGCAGGTAAGTATGTGTTTTGTTCATGTTGGGTTGAGAAATCACCAAGTATTGTTGTTGCAATTATTTTATGCCATGAACAAAGATAAGCAGAATATATACGTCTATTCCATTACATGTACAGCAAATTCTTGAACAAACTCAGTGTTCAAATGAGAAACTAAGGGAACATATAAAGGGTGCCGAAGAAGAGAGGGATCGATTATTGAAGAAGATTGAAGGGAAGCGAAAGAGTTGAGAGTTGTTTGATGGTTTCTGTGCAAAATATTAATGCATCAAATTGCCAAATAAATTGTCGACACCAAATATATTGTCGATAGGTTTTTGGTAATTCGACAAGCTGCCAAAAAATGGAATGCCATTATTGAGTGGGTGACAGAATATCTGTTCATTAGATATTATGGTACAACAACAAATTAAATAACCAGGGTTGGCTGTCAAGTGGTAATCCAACGCTGATAAAGAGATATATGAAAGCTGATTGCCTGCGGCGCTTTTGACGAATACACACACTATTAGGAATGCAGGTAGTTGGGTCTTTGACAGTAAATTATATTGATATAGAAGGGTAATACAGAATATCTGTTTATGGATACAACAAACGAACACCCATTATTATCATTTTTGGACCATCCAAAATTGTCATGTCTTTCACAAATCACTGTCCTTCTATTATTGATTGATCGCGACAGTCAGTGACAGAATAACGTAAGCCATAATTTGTTTTTATATTTTAGCGCCTTAGATTGGAGAGATTGGATTCCGACCCTTGATGCTGTTTTTTTACCTTCACATTTGAGAGAGTGGATTCTGTTCCTTCAACCTCTCCACCCATTGGCGTATGCCCATCATATGCCGCTGCTCCTTGCTCAAGAAGATTAAGTGTATCAGATTGAGCGGGAGATGACTGCTCCTCACTTTGTTTAGATTTTGGCGCAAAAACTGATGTGCTTTGTGACCCGACACCACCACCACTCATGATGCCGCCACCCGAACCTTTCTTATCTGCACTACTACCCCCGCTATTGAAACTCTGATAATATTGACGGTTTAGTGCCCTCATGACAGCCATGTTGCGTTCTCCGAGAGCTTCCATCGCTTCGGAAGTTGGGTCCATACCCATATCCAATGCCTTCTCAAAGTGCAAGTTAATTTCGTGTGTGTCGCCATTATTCTTTTTCAAAGTTAAGGCAAGTTCATTGTGGGCAGATGGTGTTGATGAAGACTGGGGAAACGAAAGAGCTCGAGTGAATTCTGTTATAGCAGTCTCTAGCTCCCCGAGAGACTGGGAGAGAGAGAGAGAAAGGAAGAAAACATGTAAAAATAAAGTCATGAGAAATGCAAAGAAGGAAGACAACAATACAATTGGGAGAGAATGCAGCAGCCGCCACTTACAGCATGAGCACGTCCTACTAGCACCAACAGTTCCACATGAACAGCATCCTCCATGTGAACATTCTTCACTTTGTTAAAAAGATCTATCACTCGAACAGCATTATCTTCATACTCCAACGCTATTTTGCCCAATTCAATAATGCTTCCTATATGATGTGGATTTTCAGTATCATTACGCATGGCAGTGAATTCGTTTGCAATCATAAATGCCTGCTTTGCAAGTAGTATGTCTTCTTTTCTTTCTTCGTCTTCTTGAAGAATGGTACTACTACTACCACCTTGATTTGTTGTAGGAACAATCTCCATGCCAATCTCGTAGGACATATCCGCAGCAAGCGTGGCAGTGTGTGCGTATGCACTCAATAGCTGTAAAGTCTCCAACCTACTACTACTACCACCACTACCACTACTGTTGGGTGCTGATTTCGCAAGCTGCACTGCTCTCCTCAAAATGTTTTCAGCGATGCCTCCAGCCCCAGACTTGGCCATTGGATCTATGGTATCACCTTGAATTATGGCAACTTTGGTTGCATTCCCGTACGCAAGAGCCACAGCAGTAATTTGCTTGGGCTTCCCCGCACGCTCGAGAGCGGTGGCATACCCAAGATGCGCGGGGAGATGATCCGGTGCTTTTTTGATCACTTTCAAGAATTGTTTCGCGGCCAAGGCATATTTCCCCTTGTCTAAATAAGCGTCTGCCATTTTCATGTAGCTCTTGGCGGTTGGCCTACGGTATAGTGAAAGAGAAGGGAAAAAAGAGAGATTGTTTAATTGATAAATGAGAAAATGACGAAGATCATGCACTGTCAGTAGTACTCACGGAACTGCCGGTGGTGGCTTCAGGGTTGGTGCAAAGAGGTTAGGTAATTCAATTGGTGTTTCAACAGGAGGAGGATCTTCTTCTACTTCATCAAGGTCAGTGGTATTGTTGGCAGTAACTGCATCTTCTTCTCTATGCAATGATTCGTTATCAGCATCAGCGTCAGCATTCTCTGTGGTGGTGGTTGTTGTGGTGACTTCGTTTGGCAATGACTCTTCTGAAAGAGTATCATTTTGTGGCGACGACTCGTCGTCGGGCAGTAATAGTACATCGTCATTCATGGTAGATTCCTTGCCGTTATTGGCGTCGTCGTCATTGTTATTGTCAATCTCGTTTCCTGTGGCTACCATCACTGCTGGATCCTTGTTTTCCCTAACATTATTGTCATCGTCCTGAATTACGACATCAACTGTTGTCGTTTCATGCTCAAGAATGGGTTCCTTCTTCATAGTAGTTTTGCTTGCTATAATTTTTTGTTCTTCAATTACATCCAAATTGTGTCGTCTTTGAGGAATAATATTATCGTCATGATGATCTTGAACTTCTTGTCGATAATCAATGGCTCGCATATTATCTGGATTATATTGCCGCTGCTGCTGATGTTGTACATTGTTATTTTTGTACATGCCCTGTAACATCATTTCTTGCTCGAGGACCTTGTACTTTAACCTCTCAAGCTCAAGTTTTAGTGTCAGTTCGTGGAGAGCGAAATCCTTGTTTTCAACGAGAGCAGTAGTAGTAGATGTCTTCTTATCTTCTGGTGATGGATTTTCTAATGATGATAACTGATGTTCTTCTTCTTCGGATATAACTGTTCGTACTGTTGTTTCCTCTTCCCCACCAGCAGCAATTTTTTCCATCAACATTTCAAGGTAAGACGTTGATGCTTCCGCTTCTTCATCGGACAAAGCAGCACTGATTGCCTTCAAGGATGCATCTATTGCACCCTGAAGATCTCCAGAAGAATGTCGAGCTCTGGCCAAGGCGAGCAATAGACGAGTTCGTCTTTGTGTTCCCTCTGCCGCTTCTGATGCCTTTTCCAAGGCGGCTAGGGCATTTTGCATCTCTGGTGTTACTGCATTCTTTGATTCAGTTTTAGATTCTTCGGTTTCCGCCAAAGAAGAAGAAGGAGAATCATCGTCCTCCATTTCATTCCCATCGTCAGACGCTACTGCTACTGTGGATGTTTCATTCTTTCCTTCACTGACATCTGATGTTGTAGCATTAGTAACTTCATCATCATCATCCGAAGGAACGGTAGTATTAGCATTATTCACATCATCCTCCTCCCTTGACTCTATCTCTGCAGTAACCACTGCTGCCGTCGAAGAGGAAACTGTTGACGCATTTTCATTCGCCACACGAGCATTCCACTGAGCAACTTCATTGTATATTGTTGTTCCACCACTGATGCGATCAATCCTACTCGTCTCTTCTTCCTGCTGCTCTCCATACAGAACACTACGTTTCGCAATGGCTAAATTATGTCGTACCATTCCACATCGACGACCAGTCTCGCAACTTGAAGCAGCATGCTCTAAACTTGAAATGGCATCATCGATATTATTATTCCCCATTTGCGACGATAATAATTTCATTACCCCCTCGTTTGCCAAGAATACCCAAGATGTTGTTGTTGCTTCTTGCGGTGATGATGATGATTGGCTACGAGTAGTGAGCAATGTCACCCAATCCGAAAAGTACGATGAACTACTACTGCTACCACTACTAGTTTCTACTCCATCAAGTGCCATGTATGCAAGACCAAGATTGTGCACGGCAGCATTTCGGATATTAGCAGTAGCAATATTGATATTGATGGTATCATCATCCTCTGATTTTGTGTCACTTGACTCCTCATCATCAACATCATTGGTGGGTAGTGATTTTGGTGATGTGGATGTCAGCCCTACTGCAGCCTTGAGATGCTGTATTGATTGAAATAGGAATTGGATACTACTAGATGAATTATTATCATCGTTGTCATCATCTTTCTTCATTAATCCGAGAAGAAGATATGTCAAGCCTAGACTACTGCGTACGGACGGATCTGTCGGGTTGATGGCCGTCTGTGATCAATTATGTGTGTATATATCAAAGGGAAGGGAATGAACAAGAATATATACATAAGTGGTTTTCTGGTAGAAACAAAATGATTGCAGCAAATAAAAAAAGATCATTGTTAATGTCTAAAAGGTACTCACAGCGGCTTCCAAACTCTCCTTGGCTTTCATTAATTCCATCTCCCTCATATCCTGCGATCCCAATAATGACGAGGATAACGCCAATCTCGCTTCCCCCATACAAAGCAAAGCCTTCGAAAGCAGTCGTCCACCATCATTATGATTCCTCCCCGCTAATAATACCCGAGACGTTAAATAATCTCTTCTTCCATCGGTAGTAGTATCACGCAGTGAGTACGACTCCTCAGTAGCCCCCCGAGCAGTAGTAGTAGTCGAAGTCCCATCCATAGATTGGATTAAATAATGGAACGCACTCTCGCAGGCAGCAACAGAACCAGATGCATCATCATACTTTCTCAATAAAGTCAATCCCAATTCCAATCGTTTCTCAAACTGTTCTTCCATTTGAATCATTGATAATGATGATGATGACTTGTACATATTATAACCCAATACATTATTTGGAACAAGGGAAATAATTCCCAATTGTAGCGTAGTCATTTTGGAAGATACGTCCAACAGTATTTTGGGTAGGGCACTGCTGATGGAGTTATTGTTGACAATCACCGAGTTCATCAACGAGAGCCATAAGAGGAGGAGTGTACTTATGGAAATAATTTTGAATAACACTGATGATGGCGACGACAGGTTTTCGTTTGGGTCCCCTCCTTTCGTTTTCGTGTCAGTAGATTTAGTTTTTGGTTTCGTGGACTGCGAATCTACTACTACTTTGGATGATGAGGAGGTTACTACTTTTTCGGAGGATGATTTGGTAGGTTGTTGTTCAGAGTTTTGTTTAAGCTTGAACAACTTCTGTTCACTGTTGGATGGTTTCGCTACATCAGGCTTTTGCTCCCGTTGTTTCCGTGAGTTGTGTTCCCCAGTTTCATGATGACTAATGATTACGCCATCATCATTCTTATTCCCATTCTTGTTATTGCCAAAACTACCACTTACAACAGTAGATTGGTGGAGATACAGCAAAGGACTTTGCTCCTTCCCATCATCGCCATCGTGATCCTTCACCAAGGAAGGCGGTGATGGATTATTGTTTTGTTTGGTACTATTATTATTTGCAATTTTTGATTTAGTCTCGCGATCAAAGCCTGCATTGATCATATCCTGTTGTTGCTGCTGAGACCTGGAGGACCCTGACCGCTTCGACGAAGTGCTATTGCTCTCCCTACTCGACATGATATTGTCTTATTTTCTTGGCACGTAATGAAGTACATCCATCATTATCATTAGTAATCATTAGCATAGATTGTCAGCGTCATGGTTTTGTTGTGGCGGTAGAGAAGCGACACGTGGAGATGGGAGATATGTAATATCTCCTCAGGGATACTTTTGATCCTTAATTTAACCCTAAAGTATCTTACCAAGGTAGAAACATAAAAATAAGTGAGCGCGCCATATTATAGTTGCTTCTGAGAGGGCTTGCCCGCGAACGACCCCCAAAACCTCCCCCCGCAAATCGATCGATCAAATCCAAAACAAAAACAAACCAAAGCAAAAGCAATAAACAGGGCACTTCAACAACTCAACAACAACAACAACAACAAGACAATGAGCATGCCAAGCAACATGGCCCCCGCCGACGTCGCGGCGTCCGAGCTCCCCGACGGTTTTTCACTCGCAGGTCCAGGTGGTGGTGCAGCGGGAGGAGGCGGTAGATCCAGTGCCGGCGCCGACCAGGCCGCTCAACGAGATGCTCAGCGGCAATCCATTTTAGAACAGGCCATGACTCCAGACGCATTGGCGCGGCTGCGAAGAGTGAAGGTACGAAACGTTGAACATGTTATTATTCTCCGTGTGCCATCATCGCGTGCTATGTTGATGAATGAATGAAGGTGGTTGTCTCATCTCAATTCCTCGAGGTGTGGTCGGGGTCGGGTATTGTACAAAACTGATCTCGCCTGTCGCCAGGTTGGATATCTATATCTGACAAGCGATCGCACTCTTCCCCATTCGTTTCTCTCTAACTGTCCATACATCCATTGCATTTCCCACCCTGCCCTCTCTCTTCCTCCAATTATTTCCGCTCAGTTAGTGAAAAAGGAAAGAGCAACGGCAGTTGAGGCAATGATAGCCAACATGGCACTGCAGGGGAAGATCGATTCTAAAATTACGGAAGGGAAACTTATTGAAATGCTGGAGGGGATAGTTGGAGCACAGCAACAAAAGAATGGTGATGCGGGGAAAATTAGCATTCAAAGGAAGAAGTACAATTTTGATTCGGACGACGATGATGATGATGATGATGATTTGCTGTAAAATATTGCCTCTCGATTCATTATTGTTCTTGGCTTGGGTAGCACAATATTCTTCGAGGTGCTCTGGAGGGTAGGGTAGGGTGGCATCATTATTTGTCATATGGAGAGAAATAAAGCAACACAACGATAATACGCAGCAGGTTGAGTTGGATTGATATCAAAGATTCACGTGCCCAAGGCCTACACGAGTGGGAGTGAAGGTAGGGGGGCAGAGAGAGCAGGCTCAATATTTTAGCATTAAAACCAAAGCAAGACCTCTTGTAAAATTTTGTAAAATTTGTCGATGCGAGATACTCAGAGTTCTGCTCCCAATTTTGCAATGAAATTCAAGGAAACTCGTCTCTGTTTTCATCAGGTTTGTCTCTTGGGCTAGAATTCACATCTCAAAAGTGATCCGACTCTTGTTGATACCAACATCAGCTCCTATTCGTATTTTGTTGAAATCATCTAGCAATGAAGTCGCCAGGCAGCGCACCCAACAACCCAATTGGCGCAAAGGAGATGAAAGAGCTCAAAAGGGTCTACGAGCAGCTATGTTTCTTTGCAGAGAAAGCCCAAGCCATGGAGAGACTTAAAGTCATCCGTGAAACAGTGGCTGAATATCATCGACCGCTCACGAACTCTATGCGTCAACGAGATTTCTTTCTCTCCGCGTCCTCTTCCCATCACCGACAATCTGTTTGCGAGTCTGAACAACATCAGAACATGATAGCACTACAAAAAGAACAGTTGGAGTTGGAAAAGAAGTTGGCGGACATTCGTAGTAGACCTATTCAACAAATCCGTCCTCAGGATACCGCAGCTGCTTTGAAATCCTTGGGTAAAAGAGTGATCAAGCGAGAAGTGCAGAATATGATGTGGGAGGTCGACGAAAAGCTGGATGGAGTCATTGATTGGGATGAGTTTCATTTGAACTTTGAGCGCAATATACGAGACAGCTCAGGCCTCGAACCAGCCAGTTTTTACCACATGATTCAATTCATGATATACGACCGTGACAACAACGGCATGGTGAGCATTGATGAGACAATGAATATGCTTTATGCAAGAGTGGGTAGGGAGCAAATGGAGGCTACGATTGCTAAGCTATTCGGAACAGATGACGGTGCTCCAATAAAAGAGGTGGGGCACCAAGGAGGAGAGATTGACTTTGTACGGTATTGGGAGGTTGTTGTTAGGGAACAGCAGAATCGTTTCCAAGGCAGTGACCTTGGCAAGATTGTCGCAGAGAAGAAACAACGCAAAAAGAGAATACCAACATAAAGAAGACAAATTTAACTGCCTTCTTGTATTGATATCGCTGCCGTATTCCACAATAAAAGACAAGCCTCACAATTGCCAGCTGGTTCTTTTTTTTGTACTCCCAAAAAAGTGATTGACAGCACCAATGGTCCCAATAACGCTACATAAGACGAGCGCTTGTACCATCTGTGTCAAAATACCATACTTCCGAAGCATTCACCTCTTGCGCTGGTGTTTCCAGATGCCACCATGATTTAAGTAGTCTGGATCGTTCTTGCCTCAATAAGACCTTTGTGCTTGTACCGAGTCAGCTGGCTAGCTATACCCTCCAGACCACCAGAGTGAACATACATGACCTGTCGTCCTGCGATGGGACAGTCGTCATCTCTCGACCTCCAATGCTGAAGTAGCAAGCTAAATGCCGGAGCACCATACAACAAGTCTAGGAACAGTCCGTGCTCTTTCATTTCATCGAATGTTTCCAATAAAGCCTTGGCTGGCTCGCCAAATCTGAAATAGCCCTTGGACCGTCGCCGGGCTGATCCATATTCAATGTTTTCCCTTGGTTTTAGTATAAATGGCATATCATCGGGCCTTCCTTTACCTCCCATACTTCTATCTAACGACCTCATTTGTCGCATGGCATATTCATCGTCTCCGACACAGGGTATGACGACCAGCCGGATATCCATCGTTGCTTCCTTCTTTTCTATTCGCCGTTGCTCAAGTAGGATATTGATGGATCGATGTAAAAGCAACGCAGTTGTGCATGTACCTCCAGGAACACAGACTCCCAACGGCATTCCCTTCCCATTCTTTGACCAATAATCAACAATTTCTCTGGCGAGGACATCACTTCCCGGCTGTGCCATACTGCATGCCCCGCCCTGGGGTATCCATAAGGACTTGCCAGGAACTGGAGGGTCCAAATCTGCTGGTGCTAATACGCTGCCCCCGTGCAACCCCCCGAATAATGAGTTGTACTCCTCGTGTGACACGGTTCGAATTTCCATTCCCAATGCTAGTGCTCGTAGTAAGTTTCCATTAGGATAGTTACGCAGATATCGTGGTATTGTTTTTGTGTAGTAAATGAAGCGTTTTGTGTTCGCCGTGGGAATTGTGTTGATTGTTTTTGTGGATGAAGATGATTGAGACTTTTCGGAGTTTTTTTTGTTGACAATAATCTTCTCTACCTTTTTACCATTTACTTCCTCATCTGATACGTCTAATTGCCAAAACATATCTCCTCCATTCATCACTTCCAAATTTGGCAACAGCCAGTCATCATCTTCTCCCATCAGTTTCTCCCCCGAAAGCTCGGCATTTTTCGATGATACAATAGCGGCGAGTGCCACCATGGCATTGCTCTGCGGTCCTCCATACGAAACGATCGCTTCTGGAAACTCCGATGCTGGGATATTGTTGAGTGAAAGAAACTTCCTTGCCTTGTTGCCACTAATGTTGGAGGATGGCAGGTGGAGAACATCATCTCGTTTGATGTACACTAAACGGTCACGGATGAGAAGACGCTCCACTGAGGATGGTGACGGGTATTTGATTTTAGTATCACTGTCAACGTCATCGCTGATTTTGCTGTCGATAATAATATCATCGAAGCTATTATTGTGGAATGTTTCTTGAAAATTCAGTGTATCAGAATTTATCCACCCGGTGGACGGTGTTTGTGTTTGTTGCATTGATAATGGCTGGGAAGAAAATGAAGATCCAAACAATGCCGATGAATCAGGCCTCCCTATGTGTTGCGGTATAGTATATGAAGCTCTAATAGTACGAGGTGAAGGGAAATTCCCCGATACTCGTTGTTCAAATAATGGCAAACGAAATGCCGACACGGACGCCATCGGCCTCCCTGCCCCCATCGCCACCGCTCCGAAGACGAATCGCAGACTGTCAATTCCGTGGGCACAGCGCATCATGGCAGATACCATGGCGAGGATTCTAAAGCCTCGTCTGTTTCGTTGGATCCCCATAGGTTGGCAGGACCGAGTCTTCTCTCTGGCTTTGGACAGTCGCCTCTTCTTGGATTTTGTGGATGGGATCGTTTCCATGTGGTTGATTATGGTAGATTATGGTGATCTGGCAGTTCCACGTGGATGTATCTTTGGGGAAGGTTAGATAAGATACCTTTAAGATACCTTCTATCACTGTAGGAATAGTACATATTTCAAAGTAGGTAGCAGGCCTATGGGGGATATGGCTCCATCCGTAAATCAATTGGGCCCAAATTACCCCAGTAGCCAGGATGGAGGAGGTGAGACTTGATTTTGTTGTCTACCCATGGCAGGTAATTATTCTACGTAGGAATATTATCTCATATAATGATGTGACGCGAAGGAAAGTCTAGTGATATTTCTGTCTAACTTCTACGAGATTAATCTGCTTCTTGTCGGGACACTTTTGTAACTCTGGTCTACTGTACGTAGGAATAGTATAAAATCGCGACAAATGTCATAATTGGTGAGTTACATCGCTTGTAGAATCTAATTAACTAGTCTATATTGCGACACATTCAGATAGAGTAAAACAAGCTCAACAAGAGCTTTCCAAAACAGTCTTGATCGTCTTCATAGCTCCGATACAAGCTAAGAAAAAGCGAAATTACTACATGGGAAAGAATCGCCCGCTGGGCGACGCTCTAATTAAGGCAGTTTAACTGGGAATCTGACCAAATAAAGCGGGGATATTATTGATGACAATATATACTAGCCTCTGCAACAGCCTGTTGGGCCGTTGCCGTCACCATGGCGGCCGTCGGCTCCGGCGGCCCCCATGGTCATGATGTGTTGTTTGTTGATCCTCTTCTTGGCGTTTGCCGCTTTTGACCGGCACTCGATTTAGCGACTTTCTATCTAGATGTAAAAAATATTTTACGTACATAGGCATCGCCAATCAAGTTTTCAAATGTTACGCGACAAGAAGCAGATTAATCTCGTACTGTTTGTGGAATTCGGAATTTATGTCACACAAGTAAAAGGAGACACCACCACGTCGGGCGATCAACATCAGACATCGCCTGCCACCTGCCACCTCCCGCCGGCGCGGCCGCATCATCACCGAACACCGCAGCGCGCGCGCGCACCCAACACCGAACATAGCGAACATACCAACATAAACATACCGCATGTTGATTGTTGATAGCATGGTACATGTGTAAAGAGAGCGTTACCTAAACAAAGCAAACTGCTTCGATCGCTTAGATAGTACTCAGTAGTACTCTTAGTATTAGGTTGGCTTTTGAATAGCAGGTTCTTGGCCGCGTCTGTTCAATTTTACCGACTATCACCCAGGTGACATTATCAATCACGCCATCAATAAGCAATTGGCACAAATAATAATAATATTACTCCAATTGCCGCCCCTAAACCTAAAGAAGACCCTGGATAATTATATTCGTACATGGCGCCGACGGCAACACGAGTGATGAACGCGGACACTGCCCCGCCAGCACGGGCACCTCCACCTCAGGGCAATCTTGACAGCGTCCTGACAAGCTACGATCATTCCCAGAATCAGAATCATGAATCGCTTGGTGCACCCGCATCGCTCACCATTAATATCCCAGGACGATCATCTACCACCACCACCAATCAGCAACATCAGCAGGAGCACCACCAGGATAGTAGTGGCGACGATGAAAATGATCGCGAACGGTCCCTCACACTAGGATCTGAATTCGATCTAAATTGGGCACTCGGGAAGGATGGACGGGGGATGAGCATTAGCGGACTATTAACACCGTTGGGCGAACCGGACCAACCGGGAGTGGGGGATGGAATGTCGGAGGCCACGTCCACGACTGTGGGTACGGGATCTACGTCATCGACGACGCAACATCACCATCAGGCGTCGGCGGCGGCGATGGGGGATTATAATAATGCAGCGAATAATTATGATGGATCGTCGTCGTCGGCTGCTGCATTTGCCTCCACATTTTTGCCTCGTCTGCCCGAAAACACGACTGCGACTGTTCCCGGGTCTACTTCTGCCAATGTGCCCGTACATAACAGCAACAACACAGCGGGGCAATATCAGCATAATGTTCCTGCAAGGTCGAGGGGGGATAGCACTGCGTCTCAGTTCTTAAATGGGTTATTATATCCGCAGCATCATCAACAGCCAAGTAGTAGTCTACTAGGCAAAACAATGATTGCCCATACGCCACCTACACACATGGGTACATCGTATGAGAATAGTCACTTTGGGAAACGAATGAGGTCTGGGGTGAGTAAAAGCTGTTGTGGTATTTATTTTGATGTTGCTTCCATTTTTTTTTATCGCCTTGTCAATACAATACAGCTCACATCCTTGTCACAACAACTTGTTAATTAACAAAAGAGCATATCTGGCCGTCTTCGTTCCGCATCCGACCTCGAAGATACTGGTGTCATCAGTCGCGAACAAAAGGCAATACTCAAAGACTTGATAATTGCGGGGGACAATTCCGTCCAAGGCGCCATTGATAAATGGGAGACAGGCGACCCATCCGCGTTGGAAGAAATGATCAAGAACGGAGCGTTGTTAGCTCGATCGTCCGACGTGGATTTGCTCGGTGATTTAGATTTGGATTTTTTGAATGTCCACGACGAGGACGATGATGGTATGATGTTTGGTCATATGGAAGATATTGGAGGGAATACTAGTACCAATAATGCTGTAATGGGAGAAAGTGGTAACGGCAGACAGCAGCAGGGTAGTGATGGGCTTGGCGAACTCGAATTTAATGGAGATTTTACCAACCTGAACATGGAGCCTAGGCAGGTGCTGGGCAATTCCTCCTTTCAGAATGTACATCCTTCGGTGGTTCATTCGAAGGCGAGGGGCAATTCGGTGGACGACCTTGAGGTTTATCGAATGAGGACTAATTCTCTCGCGTTGCCGGGTCTATTGCTAGACGGTGCGAACCCAGACGATGTCGCTTCAATATCCTTTGGGCGATGGATGGACAAGGAAATTGCCAATCCGACGCCGCTGCCGCCGCCACAGCCACCGCATGCCGCGCAAATCCAAGTGCCAGCATCGACGCAGCAACAGGGGCAGCAGCGTGCGCCCAACATTGTTGATGCGAATGGGACTCAATACATACTCAACCCCTCTCGCGAATGTGATGTTCTGATGGCATCGAAATCCAAGGGACCACCATCCTCGGCGGGAAAAACAACAACTCCTGCTGCATTGCGAGACAAAAAGCCAAAAGTCAAGAAAGAAAAGACGAAGAAAACATCCACCGCCAAGAAGGACAAGAAGGATGGTCCACGAGAACGGAAGTCCCAATCGAAAATGAAGGATATGATGGAAAGCATAACATCATCGGATAAAAAGACTTCTGCAACTTCAGCTGCTGCTGCTGCTGCCGCCGCTGGGGAAGAGGAAGAAAACAAGGATGTCCCATCGGGCCTAGGGCGGCCCCGCTCCATGTCCGACCCCAACCTTTCCGTCCGTCTCGACGATCACGGCCTATTGCACGTGAACGGACCCGATGGGTGGGTTGGCGCCTACTCGCCCGACAGCCGACACATGCGCATCAATCGATTCATGGAAAAACGAAATCATCGTGTATGGGTAAAAAAAGTCAAGTATGACGTACGGAAGAACTTTGCCGATAGTAGGTTACGTGTCAAGGGTCGATTTGTTAAGAAAGAGGATGAGATGCTCATGAGAGATTTGATTAGTTTGACATGATGATAATCCCATCACACTATCTACCTCGACCTGTTTCTTCGTATGCCCGTTATCTACAAACTTTATTGAATTTATTGAGTAGGCTGTTCGAGACCGCGACAAATATCAAATGAATGAAAAACCTGGTCCTACAATATGCCTCATTGTAAAACAAAACTGTCTCATCTTAAGAGCAAAAATATTGGAGAGCGCTGTGAAGAGAATATCAGAGAAGGAGAATGATAATAACATACCGCCATTGAATATGTAAAGTAATTGAACGTCATTGCAGTGCAATAGGGCAATAAGTGCAATCAACATTGCTCAAATAATAATAGAACACAATACTGGATGATAGATGTCATGGCTTCGAGATCAGACCTGTTCATCTAAATTCATTTCACCCGAAGAGATGGCACCACATGCACTTGGCTTGGATGAACAGGGGACATTCCTCTTTGGGGATTTCCTAGCTTTACTTCGAGCTACAGCGCAAGTAAGGGTGCTAAATATAAATCAAGAATGAAACCACACTCGCTCGAATGCATAAATCGAATAGATTTCACCTATGAGAGTACGTGTGGTTTCATATTCTAGTCGCTAGAGTAGTCGCTGGTTTTATTTTTGGATAAAACTGCCCATTGACCATTGACTCACAACAGCAACAGCTTGTGACCACTCACATCACAGCACAGCCAACAGCTAAACGAACTGGCCAGCAAATCATATTCTCCCGTTTGCTCGTCTTCTAATGATTCGTCGCGCTGCTTGCCTCGGTCGTGGTGCGGTCGGTAGAAATAAATGGCCTCAGGCTGCCTTGCCTGCGCGCTGCCTAAACCTCAACCTCAACCACTGTATATCAACTTCATTATCGGCGCCGAATAATATTCCTAGCCGAACAATAGCAGGAGAGCTTCCCTCTCTGTCCCTGGTTAACACTGCATTCTTCTCGTCGGCGGTGGTACCCAAGGTGGAGGTAAAAGAGTCACAGAATGATGGCGCTCCTGACCATGCACATTATACAAACGTAGCTCAGTATGTCAACTCTGAATCTGAATCGATAACATCACCGAAAGCCGAGCGGCGCAAGAAG
Organism: Thalassiosira hispida; assembly: GCA_036939495.1. NCBI lineage: Eukaryota > Bacillariophyta > Thalassiosirophyceae > Thalassiosirales > Thalassiosiraceae > Thalassiosira > Thalassiosira hispida. The sequence continues at coordinate 15,311 of JALLAU010000806.1, forward strand.
AGGCGAAGGATACTAATAGCCGAAGAGATGATGCGAATCTTTGCGACGAATGACGAATGCTTCAATATTACCCTGCGGGAATTGGATGTCGACAAAACATGGGGGACCGATTCCGGACTGTATGAATATCGTCAGTTCTACTTGGATAGTCTGAAATCATTTGGAACCATTCTGGCGGAGGATCAAGACGATGAAAATGCTTTGGCAGAAGTAGGTCTAAGCACCACAGATGCGCAGGGTATTCTGGAACAGTTTGTAGATGGTTTCATAGTACGGGATGTCTCCCAGTCCAGCAAAAAATATCGCAAGATGACAACAATGTTGCAAAAAGAAGCAATTTTGCAGTCAAAACTCAAGCGACTACGAAGAGACCATAAGGAAAGATTGAAGGAATTGAAAGTGGAGGAGTCATTACTAGAGAGTTTAGAGTCAGAGCAGGCAGCCGAGAAAGAAAAGTACATTTCATCCTTGGGCAACAAAGTTGTATCGGCCAAGAATTTACTTTCCTCGCTCAATACCTCAGATGATGACAATTATTCAGATGAATTGGATAGAATTGAGAGAGAGTTAACAAGTGCTTTAAGCGCTTTATCTCAAGTGAAAGGGGGAGGACAACAAGGATCCAAAACTGAAGGCAAGGATCTAATCAAGCAAAGGAAACACGTTGACCAAATGAAAATGACAGCTTCAAACCTGGCGTCGGGTGCCAGCTCGGTTGAATCAGAGATCGACGGGCTTGAATGGGCGATGCCTCGACATGAATTCGAATCAATCACGGAGAATATAGTGAGGGTAGCAACTTCTGTTGCACCTGCTCTTGCCAAGTTTATCACACATCGCCATGATGATTTCGATAAATACAAACAGCTCGAACAGCAAACAGACTTGACAAAACCTTGGACATGGTACCCACGTGCTCGCCTTGACAAGAGAAAGATTATCTTCCACGCTGGACCAACAAACTCTGGAAAGACCTATAATGCGCTTCAGCGTCTTAAGCAGGCCGAGAGGGGAATGTACCTCGCTCCGCTACGTTTATTAGCTGCAGAAATATATGAAAGTCTTACATCCGAGGGAATATACACCGATCTGCTAACGGGCCAAGAGCATAGAGAGGTCCCTTTCTCTACACATCGTTCGTCAACAGTTGAGTTGGCTTGTATTGACACAGATTGGGATGTTGTGGTGATTGATGAAGTAAGTGCCCACAGGTGGCTTCAGAGTTGCATAGACAGACAAGAGGATCGTTTGAATATCGCCCTAACGCAACATTGCCTTCTCGTCACCCTTGTTTTGTGCCAAAGATCCAAATGCTAAGCGATGAGTTTCGAGGTTTTGCTTGGACGCGAGCTTTATTAGGTGTTCGCTGTCAGGAAATCCACGTTTGTGGAGGTGCAGAGTGAGACAGTTGGCTGTGTGATGTACTTGTGTTTGAGAAACACCATGCCTGACACTCGTTGTGCCCTTGTTTCTTCCATCCATAGGGCTATTGACATCGTAAAAAAAATTTCGAATATGAGTGGCGATGAATTTGAACTTCATAACTATGAACGATTCAGGTACGTTCATTTTGGGAGGAGCCTTTTGCCAATAGCCACTCCTATCCTCCTCTCATCAGATATAACTTTTGCGCCCAAATATGTTTGAATCGTCTCGCTATTCCATGGCATCGTCTAGCAATCTCAAAGTGTTGGATAATAGTCTTGCAAAATCACCAACATCAAAAGGGAGCTATTCAAGTGTACAGCCAGGTGACTGTGTTGTTGCGTTTTCCAGACATGATATCTTTGCTATCAAGAGGGAAATTGAGAATTCCACAAAATACAAATGCTGTGTTGTATACGGTTCATTGCCACCTAATGTCAGGGCAGAACAGGCTCGCAATTTCAATGACCCAAACTCAGAATATGAAATATTGGTGGCAACAGATGCAATTGGTATGTTTTGCACACTACGATAGCCCTCCACACTCTTCGCCATCGTCCATAGATACTAACTAAATTGCATTTTCCTTCTTTCAATCCGAAATGTCAAGGCATGGGACTGAACCTATCTATCAAAAGGATTATCTTCAATTCAATGTTCAAAAGTAATGGTGAAAAGATTGTTCAACTTGATCACTCGTCAGGTGAGAATATATTTGACTGACTTAATCATTTCCTCATGTCTGCTAGCATTCTTCAACACTCTCAACAATAAATTTATCAATTTTCACTACAACATTTCAGTGAAGCAAATCGCAGGGAGAGCTGGCAGGAGGAACTCTCCCTATCCTAATGGAGAAGTTACATGCAGAGATCCTAATGACATGGCTCATTTGAAGAAATGCATGGCTACTGGAATACAACCACTGCAAAAAGCAGGCCTTGTACCAACTCCTGGTCATATTGGAATGTTTACTACGCACCTTGAGGAATTATCAGGAAAGGAAGTGGAACTGTCATCGACACTGCGCAAATTCTCTGAAATGGCAACGATGAAAGGGGATTTCTTTCTTTGTCGCAAAACATCTATGGAGGCCATCAGCCGCTGGTTGAAAGATATTGACAACAATATATTGTCTCCAGTTGAAAAGTTCACCTTGTGCATGAGCCCGGTAAATGAATCATGTGCAGTGTCTAAGAAAACACTTATGAGGTATGTCGAGACATATGCTTCAGGCAAGGTACCTGGACTCCATAGATCAACGCGACCAAAGCCAGCGAAGTCATTCAACCATCTTGCAGATCTTTGCAAGGTGTTTAATCAAATTGAGATATTCATTTGGCTTCAAAACAAGCTCCCTTCCAATGCAGTCGAGGTGCTCAGAGCTGTTGCCTTGAAGGAAAGAACGATAGAAATGATAAACAATGGTCTGCTCGAGGCAGAACATCTTTCGTTGAATCATGACTATATCTCAAAGGATGTAAACGTCAAGAAAGCTTGGGCAAATGAAAAAAACATTTGAGGGTCACTTCGGAGGAATAGTCAATCTAGCTGAGCTTTAATTAAAGACCATTGTTCAGGACGACATTCAAGTTACTTGTTTACAACACATAATCTCTATGAAGAAATATGAAAGATAAAGACAGAGAATGACGCCAACCTTTCTATCCGAATGTGGACCGCGCATACCGCAACTTCAACAAATCAGCTATCTCATCCAGTTCCTTCAAGGCTCTATCCAGCTCCTCCCTCGTGTGACCGGCCGAGATGCAGAACCGAGCACGCGACATTAAGATGGGCACGGCGGGGAATCCAACAACGACCACGGCGAGGCCCCTCTTAAGGCATTCACGGGAGAAGGCAGCAATTTTGGTTGGATTGTATAACATGACTGGCATGATGGGACTGTCGTAGTTACCAAGTACATGTAAACCCATGTCGGTTAGGCACATACGAAAGTAGTTTGAATTGTCCCGCAGAGCATCAAGTTTTTGCTTTCCGATGTTTGTTCCATCTTCCCCCATGATGACCTGATAAAAAGGGTACAAGTATTTGAGTGCGAATTACCAACTCAACAAGGTAGCGCAAGAGGGAAAAAACACCCTTACCTGAAAGCTGCTGATAATTTGCTGACAAACCACAGGACTGAGAGAGTTGTGATACGCGCTCCCAGCACACTCCTTCCGAAGCTCCTCGATCACCCTCCTATCCGCTGCTACATACCCTCCCATCCCCCCAAAGCTCTTCGTAAATGTCCCCATCAATACATCCACATCCGCCGGATCCACACCCGTGTACTCACAACATCCCCGTCCCGTGGGTCCCATGGCCCCAATCGAATGTGCCTCATCGAGGTACACATACGCACCATACTTTTTACAAACCGTAACTACATTCCGCAAATCGCAATATTCCCCCTCCATCGAATATATCCCCTCGACTACGACCAATATCCGATTCCACGGCCGACGCGTACGCGGTTGGCCGTAAACTATCGCCTCCCGAAGTATGTCTTCCAAATCGGATGCGTCATTGTGACGAAACGTCCGTATGGCCGCACCCGATGCACGTGCGCCGTTCACGATGCTCGTGTGATTCAGCTCGTCGCTAACAATAAGATCCCCTCGTGACGTTAATGTGGGGATGATGGTGGCATTGGTATTGAAACCCATGTTCAGAACCAGCGAATCCTCCTTCCCCGTGAAATTCGCCACAATCTGCTCTACCTTGCGATGCAATACTGTCGTACCAAACTCCAACCTGCTCGATCCGACGGAGGACGGCAGATCAGCCAAACTGCCCATGACATCCTTACGACACGTAATATCCCAATCATCGGCAAATCCAAGATAATTGTATGATCCCAGATTGAGACACTTGCGCACCACCCGTCCATCGGGCGTTTCGTCGTAATGTTCCCCCGATCGATACGAGATGGCGCGCTTCTCGTCATCCAAATTTGATAATTGACCAAGGACCGTCATGGTTTTATTTCCATCGAACGATACACGTTCCAATACCGAAATGATGGCGGATGGACGGGAGGCGATTGGTCGATTGAAACAATCTTGTATGCGATGGTACAGTCGTCTCGTATAAAAATTCTCCCACGATTTCAGTAGGGGTGCGTATATTGTAAAGTCATCCGAGGGATAGTTCCCAGGGGGTGATGACGATGACGAGCATGGATCATAATCTTTATTATTGCCACTACCGCACATTATTTTGTTGTTGGATCGAAAGTACCGTCCCTTACGAAATAAATTAGCACATATGTCACGAATGTGACCCGTGACAATTAAGACGACGTATCCGAGGTAGGTTGTGATGGCGGCGAAAATGGTAATGTCCGGATGGGGAGAGGATGGTGCCACCGTATTATGATCCCCATCAGAAGAAGAAGAAGGCCCATCCTGTGCTTGCTCATGGTAGACATGCCTCGTTTTGTCGCGTAGGCTCAATGCCTCCATCCGCTCGCGGACGTCGGCGTAGGGATCATCCTCTCGACTAATGTCAGTCGATTCTCTCCGTGCTGCCTCCTCGCTTACATCTAGTATAGATGAGGACGCTGTACTCGGCGTGACATCCCCCGCAATGCTGCCCTTGGGAGAGGATGGCGCCGATGAATGGGGCGAGGCTGCCAGTGGCGTTGGGACTGAGTCCATGCCTCTCCCCATGTCATTGTCACCGCGGAAGCCATGCATGTCGTAGGGCGCGCTCGAGACGAGAGTAGATGCCGCGGCGGGGGAGAGGTATTGTTTCTTGCTGGCATGACACTCCTCGTTGGGGGGGTCTGCTCCACGGCGGGGTATGTTCCCCATTTTATTTCTTCAGCCCTATGAAGATGCAATTTCACAGGCCACGAGGACGTGGTTATTTCTTTCTTTCGGTTCCAGTTTATCAAATCTAACGATGATGCTGCACTTTCAATGTGTTTCGCGCTCGGCTGCGGACGATTATGGTGTCATTGGTTTCGTTGCCATGGTCAAGCCATGTCAAACGAACGGGTGTGTTCTCTTAGGTTCTCTTCCCAACTGACAATGATGCCGCAGCAGGTCTTTCCAGCTCTGACTGAGCAGCTCGATGCATAATCTCCCTTGGTACTTTTACTTATTACTTAGGTATCTAAGTAAATGTAACCTCCACGAGAACCGAAATTATGTTAAGCTCATTGTTTTCCAAAGGGGTATAATTTCTTTTACTTCTTCGAGATATGGAAATATATACCAAGGTACGATAAGTGTGACGCTGTTTTTTTAGCCAGCAGCGCGCACAATCTAGCACAATGCATTGCTAATGCACATATTGTACAATTTCTTGCCAGCAGCAATGTATTTGCTAATTAATGGATTGCTGGTTGGTGGAATTTTCCTTCCTCTCAAGGCGTACATCCTTCTGCAATTTGGATTTGGTAGACTTTCTCTTGGCAGCACGGGATGAAGGTTTAGTCTGAGATCTACCGGAAGCGAGGAAGAGAAATGGTACCCATCGACGACCATTAAAATTTACGACAGGTAACCCATATGCTTGAAATTTAGATCCAAAAGATTCAGGTCGAAGATGCCTGCTGCTGCCTTCTCTACAAAAAAATTGCACGATAGCTTTCCAAACGATAGAACACTATTCAAATGAATATTATGAATATGAATTCTTACAAAAAATACTATTACTACACATCAATCTTTCCATCATCCAATGCCTTAATGGAACTTGCTAGATCTTCAGCCTGTTGCATCGACAGCTCCGTCAGGGTAAACTCTACATCAAATTGGTGTTGTTGTTGGCCTTCACCACTCATCATTGCACCATTCCCACCACCACCACCTCCCGCACCAGCGCCACCATGGGCAGCAGGATTCATAACCTTCATATGATGAGGTACCTCAAATAACATTTGCGCCAACTGCCGTTCAATGGGGACGCTGCCCCGACTATACGCCGACATTAGTAATAAATCACCCTCGGTATGCACCGCCGCGCAGTGGGCCTTGCCAAGTGCGACACAGCAGTTGGCAGCGAGCTTGGCGTGGAAGAATGCATTGCCGCCTTGTTTGAAGGACGAGAACGGTTCCTCCTTTTCGCCGCTCATTATTATCGGGGTTTCATTTCGGAGGAAGGAGGAGTAGTTTCGAAAATAGTTGCTTAGTATGAACATTAGCGAGTCAAGGATTCCTTCCTGCGATAGAGGGTTGAAAGAAATTGCATGCATCAGATTTACGACCCAGCAAAAAAAACATATCTGATGCCAGTATACCATATACTAAAGAATAATAACTCACTTCCAGGAACCAACGAGAGATTTCCTACACGAAGAAGACACGTAAAAGAGAGGAGAAGGAAATGGCGTGTGAGAGAAAATCATCTTTCAATCAACAGTACCCAAACATGTCATTGTCAATTTCAATTACTGACCTTGTCTTTTGCAAGAATTAATATTTCTTGCATCGCCTCATTCTTATCATCTCGTGTCGTATGTAAGCTGGCCATAACATCGAGCCATGCACGCGGCTGCAATGATGGTCGTAACGAGTGAATTTGACTCAGTGGAACGACACGGCCTATGAGATAGAGAGAGGAAGATGAAAGTGTGTGTTGAGAGAGATACCTACGAGCTGGGCACGGTTTGGGGACGCACGAGATTGTGCAGGCGCATTTCCTACACCTGCTATTATAGTATGCCAAAACTCACCTTTTCTTCCACAAGCCACCCTCCGTCCTCCAGCATCCTCATTCTCCGCCGCCCCCATACCACCATGATGGTGATGATCCCCAGGGCCGCCAGCACCAACACCACGGCCCTTGTCCCCTCCGAGGGCACTTCCACCACCAACCCCAACCATATTCATCGACTGCGATACCGGACTGGAATGCTGTTGATCATCCCCAAACACATCCCCCACGAGTCGATTCATACCCCGTTCCACGCCATTGACAGCGTTGGCAATCGGAGAACTACCCTCGGATCGTGTTTCCAATCCTCCAAGATCTCCGGCTCCCGTCAATGAGTGTCCATCATCTCCTCCCATTCCCATCATGCCATTGCCGCCAGGACCCCCACCACGATGATGATAGCGGTTTTGATGACGGTCTCCCCTAAAGTTATTATCCTCTTCCTCTCCTCGACTCCCCCCAGCAGGATAGCATCCACAACTATCCATAAACTCCTCCGGTACCACCCGTCCCACAACCTCTGGTACACTATCTGCACCACCATACTTGGCACAATTGGTGCTCATGCTATCGGAAATCTCGCATGCTATATCACGTGCCTTTTCGAGAGAGGTGGCAGCGTGGTTACGTACGTTGGTTCGCTGTTCTTCGGGGATTTGCATTATTCCCATGCCGATTCCTACGGAGGCGGCGCCTACTAGGAGGCCTACGGGACCCAGTATGACGGCTGTTTGTTTGTTCATTCATATTTTTGGTGGGGAGAAAGAAATTTGGCGTGTGAAAAAGAGTGTGAGAAGAGATTTTCTATTTTGTCAACACGGAGAGATTTTTGTCAAGAATAAAATAAAGTCTCTGCCAAAGCATGCGTGTGCCACCACGGCCCTTTGAAAAAAGAGAGACAGCCCCCCCCCCCCAAGGGAAAAAAGCCGCGGCTTCAAATATAATCTCTCTCTTCTTTTTTCATCTCCAAAAGAATTCTGCATATTTCTCTACAGGAAGCCAAGCTATTCATCTCTCAGCCCACTGAAAACATGGTTTTTACCAGCCCTTTTGGAAAAAAAGAGCAGTTGGTACCTCCCTCCCCTCCAGAAACGAAGCTGGGCTTCAAAATGAAAATTCAATATCTCCTTCTTGACATGTCAGTTACCGAGAAAAAATGGGGCGTCCAAAGGACTTGTGCCATCACCAAGAGTTCACCTACCCCCCCCCCCCACCTCCTCCTCCCAATGAGCTCTTATTTAGCCTTTCGTTTTCATTCTCCACACAAGAGATATAGCCCCCCCCCCCCTTGAAAACAAATAAGAAATAT
>JALLAU010000807.1:0-13257 GCA_036939495.1 Thalassiosira hispida
GTACACAAAAGACGGCATCCCTACGTTGGGAAGACCAGGATAGCGAGTTGAAGGTCCCCTCCCCTCCCTGACTAGCCCCTCCATTACTCAGAGCTGCAAATAGGCATACGTACCTCCCGAACCCAATCTCATGCGGTAGGCAATGGAGGAGATGACCCCTCCCTAAATTACTCTTCCCCCACTCAAAGCTGCACCTGGGCATACGCACCCCCTCGTCACGCCCGCGCTCGGGTGGAACCCCCGCTGCGTGTCTCTTCCCCATCTCAGTATCCAACACCGCCGTCCTGCATTTGATGTGAAATAAACAGAGAGTAAAAGGGTGAGTAAGACTCTTAATGGTAGGCAATGGAGGAGCTGGCTGGTGAGAATTGAGTTCGAGGACGTTGGATGCCGCAGAGGGGTTTTGACGTACCTTCTACTTCTACACCCGCCCCGTCGCAAAAGTAGATGACACGGACTTCGCCGCCGAGACAGCACCCGCAGCTAGCGGCAGAGAGTGCCGACACCGGCGGCTGCTGAGATGGAGTGCTGCCATGGCACCGCCTGATCCCGAAGGAGGTCTTGGAGAGGACGAAGGGTCGTGATGGCAAAGGCACCCGCTGCGGGTCTCCTCACCATATCCGACACCGACACCACCTCCCTGCCTGTGATGTGATAAATAAACAGACAAAGTAGATGACACGGACGTCGCCGCCGAGGCAGTACCCGTAGCGGCAGGACACCGGGGACTGCTGAGATTGTGAAATAAACAGACTGTAAAAGGGTGAGTATGACTGGTAATGGGAGGCAATGGAAAGCGAAAAATAGGGCCACCCACTGTGATGCCGTCACGCCGCAATAATGCCACCCTCAATCCGTTTGCCCATCGTCAATTTACCTTTTTTATGCTACCCGCGCTGAACATTGGATCGCTTGCGCGGCGCTGCGCTTGGAACCTTTTGCGGGGATTAGAATTTATTCCCTTGAGGTGGGGGAGTGATTGCCCATTGGAAGTGGCCTCTCCTCTCTGAGAGCGGCCGTAGGTAGTAGGTGTTCGGTCTCTTTGAAAAGTGAAGAGATGTGATGGTGGTTGTTGTGAGAGAGAGCGTGCGGTGTATCGTACCTACTTATCGTAGGTTAGCGGGCGGTGAGTGGTAGGTAGGTAGGTAGGTTTTAGGTGAGTGGAGAAGAAGAACTTGAGACTTCTCCGTGTTTCAAGTTTCAGCCGTTGGCTTCTAATTCAAAAATATGAGCTGAACTCCTACAGTAGAATACCTCGACTTGTCCCACCCTACTCGGCTTGTCCCACCCCTCTAGCAGGTGAGCCTTGCGTTGAGAGTTGTCCCACTTCGCTCAATTCTACTAGTAGATTTTGTTATTGTACCTAACAGAAACTCTTGCTTACCAAGTTTAGAGTCCCAAGCCTCAAGTGGTATCTGTAGTGCTCCTCTGCGGCTTGATCCTGTAGCCCGGGCTACAACCTCACCTAAGTTGCACGAGCCAGCTTCGTGAAACAATTTTGCCTCTGTAAAGGATAACCTAAATGGAAGTCAGCACGGTCACTACGGCCTGAAACAAAAGGAAATCAATCGAGCATGCCTTCTATCTGAAGCTTGTAGCACTGAACATTCAAGGCACCAATGCCTACCTACCATGGCCTACACAGAATAATAGGAAACTGTTCTACTGTTTGCTTGTACGGCCTCCAAAAGTAATATGAAACGGTTAGTACAATATTGAATTGTACCGAGAAGGAAATTCTGCCATGGTTACTTTTCACTTCAATTCTATTTTCCATTTCTTTTACAATGTCATTAATGGGTGTATGGTCATGGCGCAGTTGGACAAAGACGGGTGAGAATTTAGAGTCCGAGACAAACTGTTCAATCGAGCTTCCCAACTCGTAATCAAAGACGATACTCCATGACTATGAATCTATTCCTCATCATGCAAGGCAGGCCAAAATAGCTGTGGAGAATCCAATCTTAGAATGCCATCAGGATGAGTAGGCGAAATGGAGGGTATTCTATGAAACGGTCCATCGTGCGTATAAAGGTACGAGAGAGGAACAGTGCAACAGTGCGACTACTATCGAGGAGGAATGGAGTTGATGCGCATTGTGGATTTGTCATCATCGAAATCAACGGGTAGAACAGTTTCGTGGTAGTTTTCGAATCAGGAATGGAACTAATTGTCACTTTCAAGTATTTGGCGGTAATACGAGGCAACAACAACTGAGTAGAAATTGCCATCCTGTTTGCGCTAGGTAGATATCACATTAAGTGAAGCATCAGTGGATGCCATTCTCTCCCCCACAAGTATTTTCGATGGCATAGAATTTGATTCAATCATGAAGGGCAATGAGATTTACACACTTAAAAATCATATCATCGTGACTTAATACAACACATTCAATATACCGAAAGACGTTTTGTGAGAAGGATTGTTGTGTGATCAGCATATTTCCCCAATTCACTTGCAATCACGCCTTTATGACCTCCCCAACAATGTATAAGGCGCAGCATGTAGAAGCTAGTAGTTTAGGGTGCAAAAATAACTTTCTCACGCCTCACGAAGAAACTCTTGCCATACATTCCCAGCTTATCAACAAATCCACTGTTGTTGTTGTTGAGCCCTCGTGAAAAAAGGCAAAATTCCGATTCAGAATGTCCTCATTCCAGGAGCCGACGAAGTCACTTGCACCATGATTTTATTTGAAGAAAAGTATATGAATAGCCATTATCGCGCAGCTAGCGCCAACATACGGGCTCAGCCGTTCTCCTATCCGGCTCATTTTCCAAAAAAATCCCGTCACCCCCGTTCGTTTCAGCCTAGTCTCGCCTGGTTGCAGAGTCTGTTCAAATGGGTGGGGATGGCATAATCAGAAAAAAATAGAAAAAGGTGAGAGGTGTTCGTGGCAAATTTTCCGTGCTCAGACTGTATTGCAACAGATCGAGTCATACCTGACCACCATCGAATATTGTCGGCCGCATATCCCGAAGATAAGCGCACGTGCATATTAACAGCAAAATTACGGTCAAGAGGCTAGTGAAGTCAAATATCGCACTCATGATAGGGAGCTATTCGGATGATAATACCAGAGGAGGACCAGCCTGCAGCATTGAACGAAGTAGTAGATCAAACCAAAGAGGAGAAGAAGAAACAGAGTGCATGACTGCTTAGGTAAATTGTCGGCGTGCGGGCGTGATGGTGGGGGCTACATATCTAGATCTAGCTGCTAATGCTATTTCTAGCGGGCACGTCGTATCGCCCTCTATCTCTTCCAGTTTCGTCGTTGGCGGTACGCGATAGCTAGGTACAAAAATCCAGACAGACACCAATGACGCCCCCCGAAAAACGACCCCCATCCCCAACTATCCCCAACACCAACGAACAAACCCTGGGACTGAACATAAAACATAACTGCAACATAACGAAATTAAAACGCCCTCAATTGATTTAGGAACATGTGTTTAATAAAGAATTTCTTTCTGCTGTCGGCTCTTCTTGGTTCGACGTTTGCATTTGCACCGCCTCCTGGCATCAGACAGCTCCGGAGTCCACAGCCATCGTCACATTTATCAAAGTCTGTATTCACCAGGGAACATGACAGGGGTACAATTACCCAATTAAAAGCATCACTGTCTCCTGCAGTGAACATTGCGTTGATATCATCGTCAGTAGCCATATTATCGGGGTATCACATTCGCCTAATCCAGAAAGAGATTAAGAGTGACATCAAAACATGGCGTCAATATCAAGCCGATACACGAGAAGATTGGGCTAGGCACGTGAGAGAGACAGAAGGCTGGCTCTATGGCATTCAATCATTACGGAACGCCATGACTGCACAGTCTTTCTTGGCATCCACTGTCCTGAGTTTGCTTACACTTATCACCGGACGTATGTGGGATATATTACGTACATCAACCGATCGATGGGAAAGACGGCTAATTACTGTGCAACTTGCAAGTATATCCATGACGATGCTATTTTCGTCGTATCAATTCCTTCAGGGCGTTAGATTAATGACACACGTAGGATTTATGTTCCCGGTTAATCAAAATAATACCAAGGTTGATAACATAATGCGGAAAACACAAAACTGTCAGTGGTTAGGCCTGAGGTGGATGTATATCTCGCTGGCTTCCATTTCATGGGCGGTTGGAGGAAGTCGTGCGTTCTTTGCGGTGTCTTGCTTGCTGTTTCAGTTTTTTCGACGCATTGATAAGCAGCCAGAGAGCTTGGGTTAGGCCGAAGCTTCCAGGCTCTAAATATTTAATAATTACGTTCTTGATAGAATGTACTCAGCAGTAGAATTTTTTGAAATTGTTTTGTTGCCTAATAGAGACGGGTAGGTTATGTCGATGTAAACGATATCCTCCTCGCCCTCTCGTGCAAATAGGACGTCGGGTCAGTACATAAGGGCACAAAGCTAATTTGTAAAATTTCCGTTTCGATCAATCAACATTATTTTTATCGCAGCCATACATATTACTCTTATCTATCAACTTGTCTACTCTTGCGCAGCTTCCATGCACTTGTCCGAGAGAAGAACAGTCTTCCTGTCCTTCTTGGCAGCTTCCAACACAGCATCCCTGGCGAGGAACTTCTTCTCGTACTCCTCTGGGAACCATCTCATACTGCTTGCGCCAGTCATGATGTCAATAGTCTTCTTGGTTCTAAGGAAGACATTCTCCTGGACGTAAGGGCATCCATGCTTCTTGCATAGAGCCTTGACAAGGGGCTGAGATCTCTTGTATGAAAGCATAGAAAGGCTAGGCCACATGTGGTGCTCAATCTGGTAGTTGAGGTACCCGTGCATGAAGTCATTAATGTCGCTTCCAGTCCAGAAGTTGACAGAGGCAAGGACTTGACGGAGGTAGAAAGAACCAGAGTAGGGGCGGCATCCGTCACGGAAGCGGTACATGTCATCACCAGCGTGGTTGGTGACAATGGCAACGAAACCATGTAAGTTGGTCAATAGTTCAGCAAGGAAGAGGTTCTTCACGGCCGAAATGTACATGTCGTGTCCAGTTCCCATGTACTCGCCAACAGCAAGGAGAGGCAATGGGAAGAGGAAGAAGTGAATGATAAGGTAGGGCCCAATCACAATAGAGAAGAATTCCCAGAATGAGTAGAATGGGGTTCCTCCTCCTAGGAGCACTCGGACGGTAACAGCATCACTTGGCACCACGCCCTCGGGAATCTTCTTGCCAGCCTTTCTCCATCGTGCGAGCTTCAGTTCCTTGTAAGTGTTGGGTGCATAGTAAAACCATTTCCAAGTGGTCACGAGCAGAGGCAAAGCTAGCCACTTGAAAATGGCTGGCACGGGCAAATCCCTCATATCCTTCAAGTTGTTCTCGACGAGATCCGGATCCTCTAGCTCACTCAAGCAGTAATGATGACGGTTATTGTGCTCCACATTCCAAGCCTCCGGCATCATCCAATCGAACCAATCAGCCATACGGTTCCACAGGCCGCCAATGGCGAACTTGAATCTATTCCAACGGCTCTTGTTAGGGTGGATCTTGTCATATCCGCCATGGCACGTGTGGTGAGCGATCATCGTCCACCTGGTAAAGGTGAAAGTGGAGAGTCCCACGATGGCGACGAGGTTGATTCCAAATCCCATGGTGAGCATACCAATGAGGCCGCAGGCGTTCGACCACATGACCATTTTCTTGAGATGACGAACGTCAGCGGGTCCCTGGTTCTTCTCAAGTTCATCTCCGAGCTTCCTGATGTCGGTCGTGAAGGAATCGAAGTCGAAGTCCTTGACCCATTGGTCGCATTGTGCGAGCTTGGGTTCGGCGGCGGATGCAGTTTTAGGCACACACATGATATTCTGATGATAAACTCAACGCGACAACGAGAGGGAGTTGTTGCAGCTAAAAAAATATGAGTCTAATTTGTTCATCTCGAAGAATCCTCTGTTCTTGGTTGACTCAATCCCAGAGAATGCCATCTCCTCGTTGTCCGACGACCCGAGCACCGCGCGCCACATCGCCCACCAGCGACTGCTGACGTCTCTATGTACGATATTGTAAGTGTCATTGCAAAAAATACACTTTACACAACCATCCACACACCTTTTGATTGCCATGCAACACTCTTTACTGGGACGCTCGATCATGTGTCAACAATGACAGCCTTTTCGCCTTCTGCCTGGGCCACGTAGCATGTTCCGTATGTTCTGCGGTTTGCTTCCTCTGTTGAAACAAAAATAAAAAAAGGGCGCCCCGCCATTTTGTATTGTTGTGATGGCTGGTGACGTTTTCAAATCTTGATTGTGTCATCATTCTCGCAACCGCAACAACCGCATGTGAACAAACAAAAAGCATCTAAACTTCCTCCTCCTCGTCATCGCAACAGACATCGCACATTTCTTTCTTTCCCATTGTTGCTTTGCGTTTGAGCTCTTTGTTGCACATACTTCTAGCGGGCTGACTCAATCAATTGCAGTCTCCTATCCAACCATACTTTCTTCTCATTGATCAGAGCCATCAGTCATCGTCTATCCGGTTTGAGCATCAATAAACAGTACAACAATAATGATTATGCGAAATATCGTCCTATCGGCGGCCCTTGCGGCTTCCACCTGTATGGCCTTCCAGCCCCATACACCTTTGCTAAGCAAACCAAGCATGTCCAACCGTCGCGTTGCAACAAAGTCATCATCTCTCGTGATGAGGGATTATCCCAAGCCTAATGTTGAAGATACGGATAACTATCGTTATGCCACTGCCATGTCCGAGAGCTTCAAAACGACTCTTAAGATCACTGATCCCTCGCAGAAGAAGAAGGTGGCTATTATCGGAGGTGGACTTTCTGGATTGGCGTGTGCTAAATACCTAAGTGATGCGGGACACGAGCCTACCGTTTACGAGGCACGTGACGTCCTCGGAGGAAAGGTGTCCGCATGGAAAGACGAGGATGGGGATACGATCGAGACCGGTCTTCACATCTTCTTTGGGGCGTACCCCAACGTTATGAATATGTTTGACGAGCTTGGCATTCATGATAGGCTGCAGTGGAAAATCCATCAAATGATTTTCGCCATGCAGGAGTTGCCGGGTGAATTCACCTCCTTTAACTTCATCCCAGGTATTCCAGCCCCGTTCAACTTTGGACTTGCCATCCTCATGAATCAAAAGATGCTTACGTTGGGCGAAAAGATACAGACTGCTCCTCCTCTCATTCCCATGTTGATTGAAGGCCAGCCTTTCATCGATGCACAGGATGAACTCAGCGTGACGCAATTCATGCGAAAGTATGGTATGCCCGAGAGGATTAACGAGGAGGTATTCATTGCCATGGCCAAGGCACTTGATTTCATTGACCCCGATAAATTGAGTATGACTGTGGTGCTCACGGCCATGAATCGTTTCTTGAACGAGTCGAACGGTCTGCAGATGGCGTTCTTGGATGGAGGTCAGTCCGAAAGGGTATGCAAGCCCATGACGGACTATGTCGAGGATCGCGGAGGAAAGGTCGTAACGGAGTCTCCCTTGAAGGAGATCGTGACCAATGATGATGGATCCATCAACCACCTGCTCATGCGTTCCGGTGAGAAGATTGAGGCGGATGAATACGTCTCGGCCATGCCCGTGGACATTGTCAAGAGGATGTTGCCCAAGAAGTGGCAGAATATTCCCTACTTCCGTCAGTTGGATGAGCTTGAGGGTATCCCCGTTATCAACTTGCACATGTGGTTCGATCGGAAGTTGAAGGCCGTCGATCACTTGTGTTTCAGCCGCTCTCCCCTTCTTTCCGTCTATGCCGACATGTCCGTTACGTGCAAGGAGTACGCAAATCCTGACAAATCCATGTTGGAGTTGGTATTCGCGCCATGCTCTCCTCTCGCTGGGTCAAACGTTAACTGGATTGGTAAAAGTGACGAAGAGATTATTGATGCTACCATGGGTGACCTTGCGAGATTGTTCCCCACTGAGATTGCCAATGACGCCAAGTGGCCGGCCACGAGCGATCAGGGACCCAATGGGCAGGCTAAGTTGTTGAAGTATTCGGTTGTGAAGGTCCCAAGGAGTGTATATGCTGCCATTCCAGGTAAGTAGTTTCTCTGGAGTTGATTCTGTTGCTTTTTCATTCTCGCCTACAACCATTGCTAAAACTGTGTAATCTTCTCGTGCATCAACACAAACAGGTCGTAACAAGTACCGCCCTAGCCAAACCACACCCATCCCCCAATTCACTATGTGCGGATGTTTCACCTCCCAAAAATTCCTCGGTTCTATGGAGGGCGCTACCCTCGCTGGAAAGCTAGCCGCCGAGGTCGTATCTAACCGTGCCATTGGCAATGCCGACAAACCAGTCAAGGAAATCCAGCAACACATCATTGATGCTGCTGCTGCGTACGTGCCTAAGGATCCTGTTGGTGTTAAGGGAGACGGAGCCATTGCCTTTGGTGGCGGATACAATGTGGGGAAGAAGGAGGAACAATTGTTGAGGGAGTCAGATCCTGCTCAGTATGAGGGCGCCAAGGAAGCTGTGGCCTTGTAATCGCTTAGCAGCAGGGGTAAACTAAGTTAATACAGACAATTACATTTTTATCTTTTTCGGATGAAACGATTTCCTTCTATGCATATGGCACATAGTCCTAAGTCAAGCAATACTTAGCCCACTCAAGCTCTGCAAATAATGAACTCCATTGAACAATGTATCAACACGTCCTCATTTATATAACTCAGTTACCTCAACATTACAAAATGTATCAACACTCCTTACACATAACTCGGCGTCCTCAACATTATTTGTGACTTATCTCTCAAGCTTAGCACATCTCTTCAAGATCATTCTGACAACATCATATCAACATGTCCTCCTTCATACATATCTCAGTGACGTCGACATTATTTGTGAATTATTGCCGTCTAACTGATAACTGATCTAACAGCTTTCACCCCTGCATTCACACTCTCCCCTAAATTTATCAACCCCAATAATTATGTTTCACTTTCCTCATCCCTCACTCTTCCAAGCCCCTCGATCCTTCTAATCCACTTCAATAAACCATAGCATCCCACTCTTACTTGATTTTAGATTCGGTGAAAAGAACTTTCCTTCTTACAATTGGATCGAATTTCACAAACTTGAACTTTTCAGGCGTCCTCGAGATATTGCGTCGGGTGGTGTAGAAATAACCTGTTCCGGCAGAGCTCACGAGCTGCGATTAAGATGCAAAGAATTCACGAGAAGGAAACATCAGGTACGATATCATGATATAAACCATTGTAATGGCGGATATATCGGGTTGAAAAATCAGATCACATCATAATATCATATCAGAAATCAGTGCTAAGGAAAAAAACCCACCTTGATGGGGATGGTCTTGCCCTTCCCTCGAGCCATTTGTAATATAGCTGTTGGTCGCATATTGGCCGGTGATTATTCGTGAAGAAGAGGAAAGAAGTGTAATAATGCGAGTGTCCAATCAGTGCAGATTGAAGAGATAACAATAGTTGATTCGATGTGTTGTGTTGTCGTCGGAAAATGAGGGTGAGGGGTAAGATGATATGAAAGACGAATTGGGGGCCCTTGTGTTGGTGTGACGGGGAGCGACTTGGCAGATGTTTAGCATATATTTGGGGGGCTGATAAATTCGCCCGCTAAACTCGTGCTCTACTCTCCCACAGCTCTCCCAAACTCTCCCAACCCCCTTCTATTTTTTCTGTTCTTCCCTCATACAATGTGTTTCTTTGAAAATCTGCCTTACTTGGAACAGAAATGGTCCAGAGCAACAGATGCATACGGCGTAAAATTTTACGCCACGGCGTAAATCAGTAGACATAAAAATGCCAAATCGAAGAGATAAGTACACAATACTTCACATTAGTTGGATATCCAATGTTGTATTAAAGAGCTCTAATTAAATGTTGTGAATCCATAACTGATATGAAATAAAGCCTGCTTCATCCTTTCCCAATGTGGACATCTCTCCTCCCACAAGGCATCAAAGCTGAAACTACCACATTGCACCCACAAATCCTCTACTCGATTTCTCCTACATTCCAGAACATGAAAGCAGATTCTATTGATCTTGATGAAGCCACGATGACCCCCCCATTGTCCATGATTTTCTTATCTGAAAGGAGCACTCCCATCACACCTCATTTACTAAAGATCTGAAACAATCCCCACGAAATCCAAGTGTCTGGTTTTCATGAGGTGGGTAGAGGTTGTGACATCACATAATCACTCCTGCATCGCAACTGGTGCCGCTTTGATATATAAAACATTATTGCAACGAATCAGCACTTCCCCCAACATTCCTGCAAATTGTCCATCAACAAATTCTTCCGTCCCCGTTAATTGCAAATTCATGTAGGCATCACATGAGGCAAGTTTGCCTTGGTATTCTTGTCCCCACTTAAGACGTACTCGGACATCTTTGCCCGTCAAATCGGCAAGGAAGGGCTTGGGGTTGACAATAAGTTGTGACTGTGGTGGGAAGGATAGCAACAAGATAGCAACGAGAAAAAAAACATGAGTGTGGATGCTGCGGCAATCGAGAACAATACGACGGGAAATTGATTGAGATCCAATCTCACCATGATTCCGAATAGAGACGTATAATATAATCCCTATGGCGTCGTCTCCTTTGCGTTCTGGTCAATGAAGAGGCGTGCTGTTGTCGAGCGCTGTGATATTGTTCTGTTCAATTCAGCGGGACGGCGGCGGCTTGATATGATGGTGTGTTGAGTTATTTGAGGTTATTTGTTATGGAGGTATTTAGGGGGTGAATTCTCTGGGCAAGAAGGGATCGCCCCTTCGGCCCGCCAACCGAAGTAAGTATGCTACTAGATGTTTGGGTTAATATGCCCGTCTGTCTGGCTCATTATAGGGGTGTCGCCCCCCGCCCGTTGACTCTACGGACATCGCCATCGTTGGCCAAACAAAGTGAAGTGAGGCGGGTTTACCACTGGAGCAGGAGCAGGCACACTACCTTTGGCATTAATTAATAGCGCTTCTATCGACGGCATCGTTAAGAATGAATCAATTAATTCGCGGTGCGGGGTGCTTTCCGCGGGCTAGCAGGCAGGCATTCTCAACTGTCAAATCGGCGTCGTCGGTGGGTGCACAAAACTTCACCCATAATCCGAAATGGCAGGTGGAGTCTCGCTATCCTGTTGCTTCTACTCCAACAATTATTGGGTCAGGTAGATTTCATAGGCTATTGCCAAATGATGTATTTGCTTTGAATCGAAATTTATCATCGTTGGCCGCTGATACCGTTCAAAGTGATGATAGTCAAGACGAAAGTTCCGCAACGACGGAGCGGTCGCCCAGTGCCCTCGAACTAGCCAACCTACAGGAGGTTACACCCGGTCAATGCATTTTCGTTCTACAAAACTACGCCGCCAAAGGTACCGGTAAACTGATCCGTCAATCAGATTTCATCACACTATGCGAGTCCTCTCGACCCGGGAAGAAGCGAGATGCCAAGGTGATTTCCACGGCGTTGCGGGAATTCAAGGTCAATAATCGATTCGTTCTTACATTGGAAGGGTCACGCACCGCAGTAGAGGGGATGTTGCGTTCCATGACTCCTACATGGAAGGTTCAAGATGGAAAGCCAAGGGTCCAGGCGGCGTTGTTTGTTTTGGAGCAGATTGTGAACGAGGACACTGGACTGTACTTTGCAATCGAAACACTCATGGTTGATGAAGTGATGGACGAACTTCACAAGGGTCTGATTGAAATGGAAGAGAATGGATTCAAGTTGAAACTTGACAATGTAGGTGACGAGGCTGAGAGCGAGGAAGAAACAAGTGATGCCGAAAAGATGTTGAAGGATTCCCTTCGATTGACGGAGGGAGCAGTGAAACTTCTCATCAAGAGAAAGTCTCGCCCAGAATGGGAGATGAAAAAGAGAGCCAAGAGGAAGTATTTGAAGCGGTTGCAGATTGGCAGTGGTCCCTTTAGGAGTACTATGCAGGTGACTACCAAAATCTCAATAATGCTTGGAGGAAGTGCCATGGCACAGGAAAAGATTGTCAGTCCATTTACTGATCTCCGGTCTACCAACTTTATTGATAGTACAACTTTGAAGTTGATTGAAGAAGCGAAGGAACTGGAGGACAAGATAGCTGCAGAAGCTGCTGCGGCAGAAGCTGCAGCAGCCGCTGAGGAGACCGAGGGAGAAGATACTGAAGACGAATCTAGTACAGATGAAGATGCATCATCCACCGCAGACAGTGGCGCTGGATATGAAGAGGAAAGTGATTCACAGACTGAAGATGAATCAGATGAAGAAAAGAAAGATTGATTGGTAAACACGATGGGTTTTCAGAACTAGTACTCATGCCTCCTTTTTCCAATAGGATAGCTCTGGTAGGCAAGCAGTGTAATAGGTCAAGATATAGCAAATTAAACCTCTATTTTTCCATTCATACGTTCTGCATTCCCTTTTTATGTTAGTTAGTTAGTTACTTGGTTGGTAGTTAATCCACCTATCATGATTCATGCACGGGAATACATGCATGGGATGGCATTCATTATGCATGGGAAGAGGATAGATAGGAGCGAGGGGGCGGGGGTCTGAAAAATTGCATGTGATGTCCCAGGTATGCGGAGTCCCAAATGAAAAAAATCCCCAATCCATCACCAAGAATCTTAGCCGTGCACCATGGCCATGGGAATGTCCAAACTCCTTGCGCTGTCGCCGCAACCGCAACCATCTTTTGCCTCTCATACACACATCAATATGCAGAAATCGTGTGCGTTGACTGCTGAAGAAATCATTGAGTAAATGGAAATCTAATACCTTAAGAAGCTATAAATATTCATATCGAAACTAAGTCTGTACATCTATCTTGGGATAAACTATCGTCATCGTCAGCGTCAGTTCGACACATCTTTATCTTTGAAGTCTGAGCGCTCCACACAAATAATAATATCATATCAACAACACCATGCTAGCAGAAGTAGGAAAAACGGTCCTCGAACCGGCCAACACTCTCGACATGGTCGAATATGACTTCGAGAACTATGCGCTAACTCAGGGAATTCCGGAAACGCTCGACCCGCTCCCCTATCGCAAATCCGGATCCGTCTTCGCCACCGGCGACGAGGCCGAGCCGCAGCTGACTTCGGCAAAGCACGATCCGCGTTTAAGAACGGTGGTATGCCGCCATTGGCTGCGTGATTTGTGTATGAAGGGTGCGGCGTGCGAGTTTTTGCATCAGTATGATTTGTCGAAGATGCCGCTGTGTAGGCATGGCGATCGATGCAAGGTGAAAGATTGTCCCTTCCGAC
>JALLAU010000808.1:0-12541 GCA_036939495.1 Thalassiosira hispida
CTTAGTTATCGAACGAATCGAACATGATTGTCACCTTTGTTGGCCATCATGGCCATGAAGGGTGTAGAGAATGCCCTTTCATACGATATGAAGGCGGCATTCGATGCACTGTAACATGTGGATATGGATATGGAAATGGAATGGATGGCTGTTGCTTGATGCCTACTCTACCTACCTTGGGAATTCGTAGGTCTTCTGTACCAATAATTTGAGGGAAAAGAAGCTCATTGAAATTTTCTAGCCAACAATACCTCTTGGATACCATCCCACGCACTTGGTGCAGGTGCACATTACTAACAATAATAAGGTATGAATATACTTGGAGGAATCATGAGGTTTAGCTACGGCAGCCGTTTGAAGTATGACCGAGAGAGTACTGATGAAGTAAATACCATCACTGAATCCATCTCGGGATGGGGAATGTCGGTGGATGTTACTTGAATCTGCATACGGGTGCCCATGGCTTTGAATAACCAGACCATGGCAATTTACTGGAAACGGTTCGGAGTGCCAGATGAAAAAAATGAAGAGCTCTCGTTAAATATTACATGGTAAACTGGGCGAATGTTGAGCCAGGTAGGTCTCGCAATAGAGTCGGGTCTCGGAAAGTATGCTCTCATTGTAGAACCAAATCTACTTCATGGCAAGATTGCAGTCAATGCAGTGCTGCCCACAGATCCCCACTGGAAGAACAATGATGTTGTTGTCAAAAAAAAGGCCGGCGAGCGTGATAACTATCAAGATATTTCAACCCCCGATGCAACATAAGTGATTAAGTCTCTTCATCCAATCGACGACGATGCTTTTGTGCCCACTGACAATTCAACAGACAATCCATAAATTTTGACATTTGATCTGAAAGCTGGCTTGATATCTTGCAAGTTTGGTGTGGAAATAAAGTCCATTCATTTATCTTTACATTATATTTGCTTTCTGGTACCAGCCAACAAGATCTGTGGATGGAAAAGATGATGCAGTACTTGTCAGCTTGAGTGACACCTGTAGAAACCTAGTTTTGTGAAGTGTAAGTTGGGTATTAATATCCTAATGCAGGAGTATGCGATTCTTCCCTTGTTCGTTATTTGATAAAGTGAAAGTAGATGACACCTAAAAGCGAGTGATTGCACAAAACCAAGTAAGACGAGGGATTTGCATTTGTGATGTTTGTGTCTGTAATATTATTGTAAACCAAAATGTGCCAAGTACCAAACAAACCGAGTGACAAAACGACGAGGAATATTTATTTGACACGAATGTCATTTTACATTCATGAGTGGCTGATGTATGTTCAGATGTGCTGGATGTCATTTTCAATTGGTACAATTTATTACTCGAGTATCTTCTCTATCAGTACATTATGTTCGGCGCCCCTTGCATATTATCTCTTTTCAGTTCACACATAAATTTCCGCGTATTCTCGATCAAAAAACCTTCATCATTTGTCTATTCTCTTGTCACCTTCATGTCTGTATTGTAAACCAAAAGATTTACCATGCCCTACGCTCGCACATAGGGATATTCCTCTCCATCAATTTCAAGTGTATCCTCCTTCTTCTTCAATTTCATGCATTGATCCCGCACAGTCAAGGCACAGAACCGCGAGAACATGACTACCATCAGACACGCTCCACAAAATCCAGATAGATTCTTCATCAAGTTGACGCTCGCCTCATCATGTCGCGCCAAGATTGAATAGGACGGTGCTTGCAATTCCCAGCAAATGCCCGCACATGCGTAGGCCACCACGCCGGGAAACACGTACGCGGGTGCTCCCGAATCTTCCCGCAATAACAGTCCCATGCATGCACCAAACAAGAGCGGTATGCTAACGACGGCCACCCACAATTCGTACTTGGGATCGACGGCTCGTTCCACGAGCAACACGCTCAACATGAGTGGCGTGGCGGCGGCAATCCAACCGGCGTGCACGGCAAATGGAAACCGCAACAACCAATACGGCAATCGCGGAGGACGAGCGGTATTATCCTCCACGACCTCCTCTTCCGTAGTCTCGCCCATATCAATCGCCGTCTGCGTCTTTTTTTCCTCCTCCGTCACCACATCCCACTGTCGTTTCAAGATGGCAAATAGCGCCACACACAGCGCCAACATGGCCACGAAGGCGGCAATCATCATTTGGTACCCGAACGTGATGGCCCATGCCGTTTGCGCCGCGCATGCGAGGAAATAGACCGAGCCCAAACCCTTTTGTACCAGTGGTTGTTCGCGAAATTGGGGCAAGAGCTGCGCCACGGCGAAGAATCCCTGGAAGAGAAAAATTACAGCCCATATGTATCCAAAGTATGCAGAGGAGGGTGTGATTAATGTTTGATACTGGGAGCTAAGCTCGCTGTTGGATACGCCGCCGAACCATCCAGCCACGCCGCCGAGGTAGGATGAAACCAAACAAAGGAGGTATCCGAGGATGTTTAGGAGATTGTTAATGTTCGCCTTGGAGACTGGCGCCGACGCCTCCTGGGCGGATGCGTCAATTTCGGGGGAGGCTTGGTTCGACATGTAGTTTGTTTGATATTTCGGTTTGTCTGGTTTAGCTGCCTCTTACTCTTATCGGTCAGCCCAACCACCTTAGTCCAATAACCAATGTGAGGAGAAAAGCTTGGTTGAAGTTTATTATCTAGCGCTGAGGCTTTTGTCTTGCGCTCCAGTCGGCAGGAAGTGCAATTCATCGCTTTCCGAAAATTTCTTGAAACAGAGATGCGTTTAGAACGGGCCGGCGTGATAGAGCATTTTCGGGTTATGTACTACATACATAGGGATAATGGCAGACCCATGAAGCAGTGTCTTCAGCCGGAGAGACATAGTAGGTACACGTCGTGCGGGTCTCAAAGAAGAGGGCTATCTTTTAAGTATCGTATGTATCTGAGATGCCTAGCCTATGTATTATTTATCTAGTGATAAAGAGGGCCGCCCTCGAAATATCATCTCTGTTTTTATTGATGTTGTCTACTCTAATCTCATAAAATTGACAATCTGACAGATGCCCCCCCCTTTTGGGGGCGATTAATTCCCTAGAACAATCAAGAACAATTACATTAAACACCATTAAACCCAGATTGGGTCTCATCGCGCATCCTCACACTAGGGCCTTCTGGATCGCTAGGTACATATCTGTCTTTGTGTCTCAGAGAGTGAGACACTCCGAGTGGTATTTCTCCCAGGTCCCAGGGCGTATTAGGTTGTAGGTAGGTGGAGTATAGAATTCGTACCTAGGTACCTACCTATCCACTAAAAGTGTCATCTAATATTATGTGAGAATTCTTTCTCAATCTCAAAGCGACCACGCCACGCTCAAAGCGACCACAATTTGCCTCGCAATTCTTTACCCTATCGCGCGCAGCCCTATCGCTTATTGTTAGTTACCTCGATAAGGCCTATTAAGACGACTATGCCTGGGCTTTTCTTCTGCTCAGCCTAAATTGCCTTCTCATTGTTCGATAGGCTTCCCTCTCCTAAAGATGCAACGCCGAGCTCCTCCAAGCCTCCATCGGGATCGGGGTCCAACACCCGAAGGCTCGGCACTTTCCTCCTCGATGAGGCAGGAGCAACAAATGAAGGACGAGATTATGGCTGCCATGAGGGAATCGCACTCCAACCCCAGCGGCAGCGGCGGTAGTTCCAACGACAATGGCCATGCGCGCAGTGGTCCCATCGATGCTGCTTCCGCTTCCGCTGCTGACGCCGTCAATGATAATAATCTCGCCACAGGCACAGGAAGAGGTCCCTGGCCCGAGGACGATCGTCATCAAAATTGCTGTGTCTCTACACTTCGGAATTGGTCCTTCTCCTACATGAGTTGTATATTATCCAAGGGTGCTGCGATACACAAGGCTTCAATGGCGACGAAGCAAAAACGAAATCGTAGACGAGGATCGTCTTCGCAGCCTGAAGCTTCGTCATCGGTCCGTGATGGAGACCGGAATGGCAATGATCATGCAGATCACGAAGACACTCCAACGAGAGAAGAGCAGCAGCATCAGCTCACGCTAGACGATCTATATCGAGCCCCGGCCCTAATGAAGCTCTCCGTCATACTTCCCAAATTCAATCAATATTATATTGCCACCCATGGCCAATTAACCAAAACATTATGGCAGCTCGCCAAGCCCTCCTTCCTCCCGGCTGGATGTTGTCAATTAATCACAGTCATTGCCCAAGTGGCCGTACCAATGTTCGTATGGCAACTCCTCCGTATATTAGAAGCCAACCCTTCCAAGAATGTATTCAGAGAGGCCATACCCTATGTATTCTTGATAGCACTGGCGGATATTGCCAATGCCTATGGCACACATCGACAAAGGTTTTTGGCAATGAAGTCTGGTGTGACTATCCGTATTGCCATGATTGGTGTCATTTATGAAAGGGTGTTACACTTAACACCTGTAGGAAAGATGGGGCTAACGACTGGGGCAGTTACTAATTTATTTGCTATCGATACTCAAAAGATATTTGAAGTTACAGCTGAGGGACATTTGTTGTGGAGTGCTCCACTCAGTATGCTTTTGGTTGCTCTCATGTTGATTGTCGTTGTAGGACCAAGTATGGCCGTGGGAATTGCCCTCTTGGTTCTATTTGTGCCGTTAGTACAAATGATATCCAATAGAATGATGGAGATTCGCAAGCAACGTGTTAGAGTGACAGATCAAAGAGTTGAAATTGTCAATGCAATGCTGCAGGGAATCAAGGTCACAAAGTTGAATAATTACGAGGGAAAGTACATTGAAAGGATAAAAAAGGTTCGTGATGAAGAGTTGGCTTTGTTACGTAGAGAATTGTACGTTTGGAGCATGGTCATGGCGATCCAATTCATTTCACCAGTTGTGGCAAGTGCAGGAGCATTTGCGGCGTATGTACTGACGGGGAACATTCTCACTACGGCTGATGCCTTCACTGCTTTATTGCTATTTAATGCATTGAGATTTCCAATCAATTATGCTAGTCGATTGGTGGGGAAGGTGGCTCAAGCTAGAGAGTCAGTAAGGCGAATATCCATTTTTATGAGGAGAGAAATAAGCGGGGGGGTGATTTGGGATGATGGTCCCAAGCTGAATGAATCACTGACCAGGACGGAATGGGAATCGACTTCTTCGAGAATAACTAACTTCATCAAGAGAGACAAGTCAGTGACCAATAGCAGGAAAGAATCGGGATTCCAGGTAGAAGAACAGGTGGAAAAGACTCGTGTAAATGGCACTACTGCGGTAAGCACAGCTGGGTCCTCCAATAGAGAGGAGGGGGCATCCATTGATGGTTCCAATCGATATGACGATGGCGACCTTGTATCGTCGCCGCCTTCGAGCTCGAGCAATAATGCATTATTGGTCATCAAGAATGGCACATTCTACACGGGCAACACATTAAACGCTCAATCATGGGAGGATATGAGAGCCGGGGCAGACAACTACGGCTTTGCCGTGGGGGGAGTGAATATGTCCGTTAAACCCGGTGAGATATTAGCAATCGTTGGGCCTGTGGGAAGTGGCAAGAGCACGATAATCAATGCCATTATTGGTGAAATATCCGTGTCTCCCAAAACAATCATGGAAACTAATGGCAGGGTCGCTTATGCTAGTCAGGTGGCATTCATTTTGAATGCTACACTACGTGATAATATATTATTTGGGAATGAGTTCAATGCTGAACGGTATAATCAAGTGTTGGACGCTTGTTGTTTACGTTCGGATATGGAACAACTATCAAATGGTGATCAAACTGAAATTGGTGAACGTGGCGTGACATTGTCAGGGGGACAAAAACAACGCGTATCGTTGGCGCGTGTCGTATATTCCAACCCTGACATTGCATTATTCGATGACCCATTAAGTGCACTAGATGCGGGCACTGGTCGACTAGTCTTTGATCGATTGTTCAAACAGTGTGGGAACAAGTTATTGTCCAAAACTGCAGTTGTGCTGGTGACACATGCCTCCCACTTTCTAAATCAAGTGAATCAAGTAATGGTTGTGGTGGACGGCAATGTCCCATTCTGTGGAACGTGGAGGGACCTCTCCACGGCAAATGTAGACAATGATCCCAAGGCCAAAATTGCCATTGAATCAATATTAAATGCAGTTCAGGAAAATGGCACTAAATACATCAAGAACAGCCAGTTCAACCATTCTTCTCTTCAGAATACGGAGGTGGATGCGTTTAGAGAGGTTATGTTGCATGCGGACAATATCACCGATGCATTAATGTCACGCGAAACCAGAGAACATGGCTCGACAGGGGCGTGGGCATGGACTTTATGGTTCCGCTACGCAGGCGGGTTTTGGTTCACCTTTGGCCTATGTTTCTTATTCGTAATGGAAAAGGTATTTTACTTTGGTACCGAGTGGTGGATTTCGATCTGGACGGATGCAGCCTATTCTCCGACCGAATTCATGGGAGTTTGGTTCCCGCCCCAGACGGATGGACTGAGTGCACAGTATGAGTACTTGAAAGTGTACTCCGTCTTTTTCGCCATGGGGTTTGTCTGTGCTTATGTTCGAACCGTATGGATTGTATCGGGGGGCGTTCGATGTTCGAAGAAGTTGTATGCGACCATGACGCATTGCGTGCTACACTCGCCAATGGTTTACTTTGAAACCACCCCAATGGGACGACTGCTCAATCGATTCACGTATGATGCTGAAATATTGGATGTCACCTTAGTTTGGTCGATGAGTATGCTCCTGATTGCCACGAGCTGGTTCGTCACCGCACTAGTTGTCATGGTTGCTATCCTCCCTTGGATGTTCGCCATGTTATTACCGATATCTATCATCTATTTGATGATTCATCTACACTACAGAAAATCTGGAGCCGATCTGCAAAGACTAGATGCTCTGTCAAGATCTCCGTTACAAACAATGCTCGCTGAGGGAATAGAAGGCTCAGCGACAATCCGTACATTTCATAAAGAACCAACTTTCATTCAGCGCTTCCAAGGCTTTGCGGATAAAAGCACGGCGGCACAAATGAATTTCCTCGGTGCTCAACGATGGTTGGGTGTCCGGATCGAGCTTCTCGGATCGGCAATTGTCTTTTGTGCATGCTTGCTAGTGATAATCTTCAATGGCTTCTTCAGCCTTGGTGCTGGCTTGGTCGCACTCCTTATACGATGGTCAGCCGGATTCACAATATCCTTGAGCTTCTTACTCGATAACGCCGCTGAAGCAGAAGGTAAGCTTTAGCTTTGCTTTGATCTTTAGCTTCCTCCTCCCCCCTTTACACGTAGCTCACTGCCACGAAAGGGGCCATCACTGCCATCGAGCGATTACAAAAGATGTGTGAAATATATCAAGAGCCAAACTTCGAAACGAAGGGAAATGTAGACAGCACGTGGCCATCGAGGGGACAATTAGAATTCCGCAATGTGCGTATGCGTTACAGGCCTCGTCTACCCCTCTCCCTCGATGGTCTATCATTTCGAGTGGAAGCTGGAGAGCGTTGCGGTGTCGTGGGAAGAACCGGAGCGGGGAAAAGTTCATTATTAACGGCTTTATTCCGTCTTGTAGAAATTGAGGGCGGCACTGTTACAATTGACAACACCGACCTGTCAAAGGTGGGCCTTTCCGACATACGAGGACGGCCGAATGGGATATCAATCATACCACAAGATCCTTTTCTGTTTGCGGGGACACTGAGGGAGTGTTTAGACCCCTTTGGTTCATCCACTGATGACAAATTGCTTGATGCCCTTGCATCTGTTCGCATGCTACCTCCGGACAAGGGTGCGGAAATCTTAGACTCTCGCGTAGAAGAAGGCGGGACAAACTACTCTGTTGGAGAGCGTTCCTTGCTGGTCCTTGCACGTGCGATGTTAGCTAGACCGAAATTGCTGTTGATGGACGAAGCAACTGGTGAGTGACTTCTACTCTGTTGTGCCATCTCTTGATTTGTTAGCGCTACATCTCATTAATTACCATTCCCTACTGACCCTTTCATAGCCAACATTGATGGAGAGACAGATGGTTTCATTCAACGAATGTTGCGAACCCGTTTTACTGGAACGACGTTGCTAACAATAGCGCACAGACTCGAAACGATTATGGATTATGACAAAAGTAAGTCATTATCATTGTTTACTACTTGGAGGCACCATTCTTGGCCAACGATTGTGCTCATTCCGAACATTTTTATCGTTTAATGGCTTCACTGTGCTCGATTCCTCCACCAACACCAGTTTTGGTTATGGACAATGGAAGAGCAGCTGAAATCGGGACACCAGCAGAGCTTATAGACAATAATGGAATCTTTACTGAATTAGTCAATGCTACTGGCGAGGGCGCTATAGCTCTGATAGCAATGGCAAGGCAAAGGAAGCAACGGAGCAAAGAAAACGATCGAAAATGAAAATAAATAATAGAGTAGACTTCACTAAAGAAAGGGAGGCTAAAGGTCTGATCTTAGCGAACAACCCGAAAGGAAAGCTAAAGGTATGATCTTAGCGAACAACCCACTCAAAGCCTAATTCTTGCAACTGTTTGATGCGCTCGACGTTCATCTTCTTGAAGCTAAAGGTATGCTGATATGAGAGTGTATTTACATTTTTCGAAACACGCGACTGCCACCTTATATCACTTTCTTCCATTTATCAACGACATTCGACCAAGGCTGCTGTATGCCATTAGTCACATATCCTCTGGTGAGTTCCTCTTTCCCATATGGGCGACGCGCGCAATCACTATAATTGAGTTGAAGTCACCTCATAGCAAGTGGGTGGCGAATCGTACTGAGCGTTGAAATATGAATAAGTCCCATAATAATCTTCAAAGGTCAACTTATCCTCGACTTCGTCAACGTTGAATTCGTCATCAGCATTGTAATCAACATTCCCAAACCGAGGGACCATCTCATTTGGCGAGTTCACATTTCTTACGACAACCACCTCCTCCCAATTAGAACCTGGAGTAGTAATGCCTGATACACCCAAGGGAGAACTTGGCGTGGTGTTAGATCTGAATGAGGCGATAGCGTATCATACTTATTTAACAGATCCGCTGTATTCAGAAAATCGTTACTTTAATTACCCCAGCGTGCCATAATATCATCCAGTTTGTATCAGACACAAAACAACCACCAACCTTACGTTCGCGGCTGCTCAAGGAAGCTCTCCACCCACATCCCTATCCCTTTTACACTCTTGCTCTTCAAACACCTCCACCTCCCACTATATCCATCACAAACTAATTCACATCCACTTAAGTTTCTTCAACTTACTCACTTGCTTACCGCCTTCCATCTTCTCTAGAAAGCGATTGAGAACCCTATCCATTTTGATTAGAATCTCTTCCACATTGTCAACCCTCGCCTCCGTTCCATCGATAATTCTGGGAAAGGATTCCATGACGAGGCCCTTGAATATCTGGGCATTCTCCAAGCCCAGCAGATAACCGTTGCAGTGGAGCCAGTCAGCAAACCAGTCTCCCAATTCTCGCTTCATAGCATCCAATGAGTCAGTGCCAGAGACAAAGCTGTCATTCAGAACCTGGACGTAATTTTCTGTCAACTCAGGTGAATTGTGAAGGACGGCTAAACGCTGATCAATCCCATCTCGCATGAACTTGACATCGTCATACGACAGAGTAAATGCATCGGCATTGCCATGAGAGTATTTTCCAAATGGAACCCTCAGAAAAGGCTCCCCTCGATCAGCTCTCTCTCGATTCACACTGTATTGGTCCTTGATTGGTACACATTCACCATTGTCCAGCAGCCTCTGGACCTCGTCTTCGTCAATGGGATGATCTGGCACGTCATCCTTTGCTCCAGGGGCTTTTGTACGGGCAAGCATTGGGTGAAATACCAACGGCATATTCACTAAGGATGCAAGCAGACCAAACCCAAAGCATATCCAAAGGGCGAGATTGAACCCGTAAGTATCAGATATCCAACCGAAAAGTACTGGTACGATGCCAGTCCCAAGGTCACTGATAGCCATGTTAAGCCCCATCACCATTGGTTTCTTTTCAACTGGTGTTATACGATCAAACATGGGGCCTGTCGATAGGTTGCTTAAAACTGAAACAGGGAAAGCAATATAGACAATGCTTACGAATAAAGCAAAGCTACCCCTCGTTGGAGGAATGGCAACCACAAAGATCAAGGCAAGGACCGTCAAAGCTGTCATTACATTCGCAATAACGCAAGTCATGGCAATGCCTACTTTTTGAAAGGCTACCGGTCCCGCTCTGTAGTAAAAGAAAGTAGACTTAGCCGCCGAAGAAATATACAAATACTGCAAGCTCGATTCTACTTACAACGCAGCCGGCACAGCCGCCAATGCAATCATGGAGAAGAGCCAACGATATTCATTCTCACTCATAATTGGTGTACGACCCTCCATTACAGGGTTGAGAAGGAATGTTTCATACATGCATGGGCTGAAAGCAACTGAACGAAAGTCCCCAGCAGCAGAGCGAATCAAATATGAGAAGGGAAGAATATAATGATGCAATGGCACAGAACATAACTTACGTGGTACAATACCAAGGGATCCGATATTGTCAATTAAGGCTCCAGAAATGATGTTTACAAACACTCCTCTATCCAGTTTGTCTGGGGATCCTAGGCCACTCTTTTCGTTGCCATCATCATCATCAGTCAGATTAGGCTGCAATACAAATTTGTACACGGCCAAGAATGACGCTGCACTGATAACTGCTGCTGGAATCAGCGGAAAGAAAAGATTTCGGGGGAACATCACGGAGAATAAGGCACCTAGTGTACGCCCTCCTACCATTGTTGCCATGAGGTAGCCAATGAATCTATCCGCCTTGGCTCTGTCGTCCCTGAATATGACATAGACGTACCCACTTCCAACAGCAACCGATGAACCAAAGAGAGAGTTTATGAACGCCATCGCAACAAATCCCCAGTACGAACCTCGCACAAGATATTTCACAATAGTGAAAACTACTGAGCCCACCACCAAGACGAGGGCTATCTTCCTTGCGCCAATTTTCATGGCTAACCATCCAAATAAAAAGTTGGATATCACCAATCCAATGCACACCGCACAAACGATAACATACTGAGCCGTGATAATATCAAATGGCTCCGTATTTGAAAAGCTATCAGCGTGGGCACCAGGCGTAACCATAAGGGGATAATTTGCTGCGCAGCACTGCACATTGATTGCGTCTGCGAGTACTGCAAATATCATAGCATATGCAGCACGGTTCATGGATGTATCAGAGGTCTTGAGACGCAATGAATCGGTTAACATGGACTGACGCGTGTCTTTTGAGAAGGAAGAATGTCGCTTTGTTGGGGAATTGGTTGCATGTTGTTCCTCGAGCCGGAGCTCAGGGAAAGCATCAATTGATGTGTGCCGCACCATATTAGTATTATCACAAAGGCCAGGACAGAAATAAATCGATTAGCACCTTTGGTAGTGAATGACTTGAGATTTGTCACCACCAGATTGAAGTTGAAGACACCAAACACCTCAAATACCATCAATATTTGCTGTTGGGTGGGTAATGGGTAACATGTGTAAGTTCACACACAGGTAACAGGAGTGTGTTTAGAAATAGGAGTACGATACGACATACGACATACGAAAGCCATATTATCTACTTGTGGAGCAAAATCTGGTGTCATTTTTACACCAGTAAAAGGTACTAATTCCTATGTACATGGGAAGCCCTACGTAGAGAAGCAAGTCGTACTCTAGATAACGCCAAGTCTTTTTTTCCTCGAGGAGCTTTACGCAAGAAAATAATCACGCTACTTTTCAATCTCTTTCATCATTGCATTGAGACTCAAAGAACAATGTCAAATACTAATGATTGGTACTATACTAACCTATACATTATTTATATATATATTTATTAGATCTATTGGGTATGATAACTATAGAGAAGTAGTGAGCATTATTGCTGCTAATTTTACAGTATTATTGCCACAGAAGACTCAAATATTGGCAATTGCAATGGCACAATCACTCCCCCCCACCTGAACCACGCTTGAACAATCCCTCCCCCTCATCCATACAAGCTAATTCACGCCATCATCCACCCATGAAGTCTCATCAATGGCCATTCCCTGCCCAATCAATTAATTCAATTAATTAAGGGCAATACAATTCCAAATATTGTTATGTGATCACTTCATTTGCCTTATAAACCATGCCCCGTGACGAGCATATATAATGGTTGATTGTTTGTGTCATGAACTCGTCCCAGAGCCTCGATCCCTCCCAGATAATTATTGCCGTTACATCAATTCTGTTTAATTCAAATAGTACAAATGCCAGAGTTTTGCATTATTTGATGAGTTTTTGGTCATTTCCTTTCAAAATTGTTGCATTTCTCCTATACCTCATCTGGCGATTCGATGAGTATAAGAGCCAAATTCAATGGACGAGATGGACTTCTTGGAGCTACCCTGATTCAGCTTATTGGCAATAATGGTGTGGGGGTTGGCTGTGCCATTTTTTGATTCCAAGTTGATATCGGTGGCCACTGGCGAATGGCGTGCCCGGAAATAGGGTTATGAAGAGGATGGTATAGTACTGTTGGGCGGCGATGATTGG
>JALLAU010000809.1:0-12511 GCA_036939495.1 Thalassiosira hispida
GTCCATCATGATGTCCTGGGGTGTTTAGGCTCTCGGTTTGGACAGAGGTTCCCTTCTTGGAGGTGGCTAGTTCTCCGTATCGAGTGATGGGGCTCTTGGTGTCCAGACCGATAGAGATGTTGATTGCTCTGGGAGAGGTATCGGTTGTTGCGCTGTCTTTGTTCCGTTCCGTCTGTGTAGGTGCTAGTTTATTGGCCTTGGGCCGATGGTGAAGGGTCGTGTTCTGTAGCATCTTTTGATGGGGGCTCGTGAGGTTCTCTTCAGTGGGGGTGTGCCGTTATTTTGCAGTGCAATTTTGTTAGTGGCGGGTGGGATTTCGAATTCCGTGGTTGTCTGGCGTGGGAGGGTGATGAAGGTTTCTGTTCCTGTTGTATATGAGCTGATGGTGATGATTGTTGCTCCAATTCTTGCGGAAGAGTCTCGTTGATACAGGTCCGAGATGACGTCGGCGTTGTTGCTGCGGCTGTTTTTTGTTGTCGAGGATGAGATTTTCGAATTTCTCAGTCGCGTGGCGTGAGAATGTAACCAGACTTGTTGGATGCTCCTTAGATGCAATGAGCACAGTGGTTCTTGATCTGTTCCTTGGTGTGGTGGGTCGGGCCAATGTTGTTTGGTGATGTCATTGGGGGCGGCGATGCAGTCAGTAACAGCAGGCAATGACGCTGGAGCGATTTTTTGTAACTGCGGCTGTACTAGACGGGCGAAGCTCTAGAAAGTTGCGTCCATGGTCAAAGAGGGTGAGACGAGGGCGTATACATGGTGCTGTGCCATGGGCGGCTTTGTCGGTGACGGCATCGTAGGGGGCGATTTCCGGATTTCGGCCACCATGGTTGATCGACTTCGCGTTGGCGCGTGGTTTTTTTTTTTTATATTCCTATCTTTTGGGTACAATGTTGGGATTCAGGTATGTAATGTAGGTACAAATACTAGATAGTGGTTACCGTGGAAGGGATGCAATTAATAGAGACGTCAAGGAGCGCGACGAATGCTGCTGGTAGGGACGACGGATATAGAGCAACAACAACGTTCAAGCGGTGACCTTTCTACTACCCGGCACTCACCCTTCCACCAGGAGCAGTGTGCCGTCGAGCTATTCTTTCTGAGAGAGGGCTCGTACGAATCGAGAACCCCCAAAAGTTCAAATTCCAAATAAAAGTGAAAATTATTCTCTGTGTGTTCGTTGTCGAGCGAGTCGCGTCAACAACTTTAATCCTGTGTCGAAAACCACAATGACGGGCGCTCAGGCGGGTTCGTGTGGAGAGTCGGAAATCGGAAATCAAATCGGAAAAGACTCGTTCGAGGTACAGCCGGATTCCACGTGTAAGTATTTGTGATCCTAAATTTTTTGGGATATTATTTGTGATTCTATTTCACATTATTTCACATTATCTCGCCACTTTTTACTTCTCTTGCCTCTGGCTCTGGTACGATACTGGTAGTATCTTAGCTACTTCGCGGTTCTGCTAGTGCCTCTATCCTCACCATCATAAGCCGCAACTCCTCATCCTATCTCGGCTAGTCAAGTAAACATGAAAAGCAGGTGTCTCCTTTCTGGCATCGCCGCTGCAATCGCGCTCTCCGTTTGCCAGGGAAAGACAATAACTCTGGCGTCGACAGTGACGGCAAGTGGCAGTCGTGGGGCATCAACCGCATCAGCATCAGGTGGCTCCAGCCATTCCAATGATGTCGCCGGAGGTGCAAATGGCTCTACAAAAAGCAAGGGTAGGGTTAGATCATTGAGTATGCCAAAATTATGGGGCCGTCAATCGGAGAAAAAGAAATCAGAATCAGTGGCTGGAGATGATGGCGAATCTTCAGACTCAAAGAGTGAAGCTGATGATGATATGCATACAACAGACAAGAGCGAAGACGAGGGAACTATGAAGGACTATATATCGCAATCATCTTCTCGTTCAACAGATGCTTCAGGTACACCAGCTGAACCTCTTGATAATGAGGAGACTTCACAGCCACAATCAACAGATGATGATGGTGACAAGAAAGAGTCTGAACATAGTCACTCAGATCCACAGACCAACCAAACACGTCCTGGTATAATCTACACGAATATTCCATCTCACGCCAGTCCAATGATACCCCATCATCATGCACGCCCCGTGCCATATCCATACATGCCTCAGCAACAGCCTCCTCCATCACAGAATAGGTCCCCATCTCTCCTATCATCCATCCTGTCTGTATTTTTACCTCGTCCACAAAACATGCCACCTTCGCCATTTGGCCCACCTCCCATGCCTCCATCATCTCCCTACGGTCCCAGTGGCAATAACCCCATTTTGTCATTGGTAATCCGTCTCGCTCTGATATCTCTGGGTACATACATCTTGGACTTTGTTGGCCTGGGATCACATGATTCATTCCTACCCACACCTGCGCAACATTATACATTTGAAAGAGTGAATGATCGCTATCGTAGGGATAGATCGGCATTGCGTCAGGCATTGGAAAGCCCACCTCCAGGCGTTAGGAAGCAGAGATGGAAACGTATATTTGGCGGGAGAAGAAGAGAGACCGTAAGCACTTTGATGCTGACTGAAGAAACTATCAATAGAGTTGGCAACTCTGTGATCGAACCACCATCTCTTTCCAATGGTGCATTATACAATCGAACAGTCATCATTGTGGATATGAAGCCTGACTCGAGAGTTGGAAATGGCCTGGCAGAGCAGCTTCGAGATACCGTCTCGTTTCTCATTGAACAGCATCGTGATCATGTGGACAAACGACACCATGAAAACAATTCATTTCACTCTTCCAAACTTCATCTACCATCGAAGTTTCTTCCTAAATACTTCTCTTCGTCGTCGTCTTCTCGTAACCACCGAACTTCCAATGGGATTCGCCCCGCCCTTGGGAAGGAGCTGGAGATTGTACTATTCCTTGATTCGCCCGGGGGTACCGTCCAAGATTACGGACTGGCATCGTCCCATCTCTCTCGTTTGCGGAATGAGCCACATGTAACATTGTCAGTATGTGTGGATAGAGTAGCGGCGAGTGGGGGGTATATGATGGCGTGTCAGGCAACACCGGGGCATTTGCACGCGGCACCATTTGCCATGCTTGGGTCTATCGGCGTGCTAATGGAGACAGTCAACGTGAATGAAGTGTTGAAGCGGTATGGAGTCAAGCCGCTTGTGATCAAAGCTGGTAAGAATAAGGCTCCGTTGAAAACGTTCGGAGAAGTCACGTCAGAGGAATTGAAAATGGCCCAGGACGATGCAGACGTTATTCACGTGGCATTTCAAGATTGGGTGATGAAGTCACGTCCGAATGTAGTAGTGTCGAACGATTGGATCGAGAAGGTATGCACAGGTGCAGTATTCCTAGGGGAGGAAGCACGCGAATTGGGCCTGGTGGATAAAGTGCTCACATCCGATGAATATGTAGCCGAAAGGATCGCGGCGGGGGACCGCGTGCTTCGATTAATACCCTACAGGGGACCACAGTTTGGGTTGAAAATTAGTCCGTTGGACTTGCTGCTTTCGGGTATGGACGCGGAGGGGAGAGCGAAGATTCGCCAAAAGATACAGGGCTTGGGCATGGGTGCGTTTCGGTGTGTTGCGCCATTGTTTCGGGTTGGAGCTGCTGTGGGCGTATTGAATCACTTGGCATCGTTTCAGACTCATCACGGCCGAGGTTACTCTTGGGAAGCATAAAGAATTTCGCTCAACAAAGCGGACTAAATGACATTATGCATTAAAGTATCGTTAAAAGTAAACGACTGGGTGCATCCACCATCTACTCTGCCAACAGTTCTTCCTTGAAGCCTAACTCGTTCAGCATCTGACGTCGTTTGTTGTCCTGTTCATCGTATTCTTTTGCCATCTTTCTCACCCAAGGATACAACAAGATTTGTCATGTTTGTAATCGGCTCGAAGAGCTCCATGTTCACTCTGATATTGTCGAATCTGCTCAACTTTCGATTGAAATTGGGCAAGGCGTGGATCCCATTCAACCCCTGCACGTCGGAGCAGTGCATGCCTTTCTTTCGTCAATCCACTTCGCTTTCCTTGCTCAAACTTCCTGCCCTCAAATCATTGATCAGTCAGCCATGAGCCCAAATTAGGATATTTAACAGGAACATCTAGCTTTTGGGCGACATAAACATGACTGATGTCAAGAATAGTGTTAAGTACAGTTGAGTATTGATCTATATTGGTGCAAGCAGAAAATGAGTGCCACGTGCCACCACCACTACACGCACGGCCTATCGTACCTTCCGCAGAAGACCACGCGCGGTAGATAGTAGGTAACAGTAGGTACGATAACCTACCCCGCCCCGCCCCGCCCGCCGCCAGCGTATCGTATTGTAGATGCCCGTTCTAGTTCTATCCTGTTCTATCGTAGCCGTTACATTACCTCGTTTCGACAGAAACAACACCAACAACTAACTCACCTTCTCTATTGCCATTACTTCCACCACGCACGCGTTATAACTGCGAAGTCCTCATTTTTCATGTCAAGTCCCAACAGCAATCTTCGCTCCCGTGAATCGAGATCGAGCTCAACCGTCGGAACAAGTGCAAGCAGCAACATGAATAATGAAGCTCATGGCCGCAATGGCGGCCTCACCGCGAAGAATAGCCTCCATCCGAGCGAGTCCATATCTGCGGTGGATATTATTGCCCTCCCCGGCAGCGCACCCAATTCTCAGGCACTTGATCTGAAGGAAATGGCTGAAAGTAAGCCATTGATCAACGGTCAAGATTCCACAAAGAAAACTGACAATGAATCGGCTACTGGTCAATCGAATGCTTCTGCCTCTGGAATAACAGCAACGGGCTTCAAGGTCTTACTCCTCCTAGCGGTCCAAAATTGTTCCAAAAATCTCTTACTACGATTTGTCATGAAAGAACATCCCAAATTCTTAACATCTGCAGCCATCCTTGGCGTTGAGGGGGTGAAACTCGTCTTGTCCATGCTCTACATTATTCTTGTCGAGAGGCGGCCCGCAATGAGCGCAGTTACCTTCATGAAGCAGGATAAGAGGAATACTTTACTCATGTGCGTCCCAGCTACATTGTACAGTATCCAAATGACATTGGAGTATATCGCTCTATCGAACATTGATGCTGCAGTGTTTTCAGTGCTGGTTCAGACAAAGTTGTTGGCCACAGCAGGCTGTGCTGTGTTCATCTTGGGCAAGAGAGTTAAGAAGGTACAGATGATTAGTTTGGTATTATTGACGATTGGTGTGATGCTTTGCAACATGAAGAATGTTGGTAACGCCAAGTCTCCTGAAGAGGAAGACGCAGTTTTGGGAGATTCCAAAAAGGGTATGCTTGCCACGTTGGGTATTGCTGCATGTTCTGGGTTTGCATCTGTATATACCGAAAAAGTGATCAAGGCAAAGCGAAATATTAACAGTGGCGGCAATGCTCAATTACCCTCTCAGCAGCAGCAGGTTAAGTTTCAGCCATTGAAGGAGAAATATGGCCTTGCATACACTCAAGTGCAACTTGCATCTGTGAGCCTTGTCATCATGGGATTTTATTGTGTGGCTATGGAACTGGATGAGATTTTGACAAAGGGATTGTGGTATGGGTTTAATGGGCCAGCGTTGGTTAGTATCTTTGTCAGTGCCATTGGTGGTTTGATTGTGGCTGCAGGTAAGCTGAAAATGTGTGATGATGAGTATGTGGCTATTGTCCATTGCATTTTATGATGACTAATATTTCCTTCGTCCTTGACAATGTCTTATTCTCCTAGTGCTAAAATTTGCTGATGCAGTCCTCAAAGGATATGCTACCGCAATCTCTGTTGTGCTTACTGGAGTATTGAGCATGATACTTTTTGGA
The DNA here is from genome assembly GCA_036939495.1 of Thalassiosira hispida. NCBI lineage: Eukaryota > Bacillariophyta > Thalassiosirophyceae > Thalassiosirales > Thalassiosiraceae > Thalassiosira > Thalassiosira hispida. Next base: position 5,820 of record JALLAU010000809.1, read on the forward strand.
ACCCAGTTGAATACCTTGTACTTCCTTGGAATTGGAAATGTGATTTGTGCAGTATTCTTGTACAGTGCAAAAGATTTGGATAGACTTTTGTGCTAAGTTATTGACATGTCTTGGGGGATACATACACACTTTATGTTGTTTGAATGATGAATGCAGTTCAGGGAACAAATATCGGTCATAATATGTGAATACAATTATTTATAATGGATGGCCGATTAGAGACTGGGACAAAACATACAATTGAATAATTCCATTTCGCAATATTATCCATCCACTCCATTTATGGTATCCAGATACACCCATACCATTCTGATATCCATTCAGCACCTCTTTTCCAGAAGTATGTTCTTGACGATCTGATAGAGATGTCTACGTAGGAATCAATAGCTGAAATGGCGGGAAAAGATATTCTCGGCCACGCCAATCCCCCACAAAGATGATTTTCTCCTTCCTTCACAGCCCAACAATAGGCAAACATCTCCTCCGCGCCGCAAATCTCCGAGAGTATCTTCCTCGTTCCCCTTCACAATTCGAGCGCAGAAAACAAACCATAGCGGCAAAGATGGTGCAAGGTATCCAAATCATCGATGGCTTCATTCAAAACGTCAACCCGGCGACGGGTGAACTTATCGACCCGCCTGTTGCGATGGTGCGTTTCTATTCTGATGCATGCTGAGTGGAACATTGTCCTGTATGCTGAATTCAGATTATCTGTTGTCTACATTCTACACAGGCAACTCCTTCCGAGCTGGCCGATGTCATCTCCAAGGCCAACGCTGCCCAAAGTGCGTGGAGTGACCTCCCCCTCAAAGAGAGGATTGATCTTCTTCGCCGGGGGATAGCTGCAGTAGAACCAATCGCCCAGGAATTAGCAGAGACTATCACAAAAGAGATGGGGAAGATTGCTGCTGAGGCGAAGTCGGAAGTTGATGATGCAGTTGCATTGAAGGGTGCATGGTTGGATATGGTTAGGGAGGCGAACGAAGATGTGAAATTAGGTGACGGCGAGAAGGAGAGTGTCGTCGTTAGAGACCCACTCGGCGTAGTAGCTGTCATTTCTCCTTGGAATTTCCCTGCAGGAGAGATACCCTTTCTTGCTGTACCGGCACTGGCGTCGGGCAATACAGTGATTGTCAAACCTTCTGAGGTCACTCCTCTTACCGGTGCAATGTATTGCAAAGCACTCGCTTCAACTTTGCCCGAGGGAGTGTTGCAGGTAGTCCAGGGTGATGGCAGTGTAGGAGAGCAACTAGTGTCCAGTGATGATATCCACATGATCGCAATGACTGGGAGCAGTGCCACTGGAAAGCGTATCATGGAGAAATGCGCTTCCAATCTCAAAAGGCTAGTGTTAGAACTTGGTGGCAAAGATCCCATGGTTGTATTTGCTGATGCGGATCTTGACAAAGCGGCCAGTGATGCAGTCTCAAACTCTCTCTTTAATGCTGGACAGGTATGTTGCGCTGTTGAAAGAATTTATGTTGAAGAATCAGTTAAAGATCAATTCGAGGGGAAATGTGTTGAACTAGCGAAGAAACACTTTGTCGGCATCCCCACTGAAGAAGGAGTAACCATGGGGCCTATGGTGAGCCAGATGCAATTGGAAAATGTCAAGAAACAAGTTGATGACTCAGTTGCAAAAGGTGCCAAGAAACTTTATGAGAGTGAAGTTCCCTCAACAGGAGGAAACTTTTACCCTATCACAGTCCTCAGTGACCTTAAGCAGGAAATGGCCATCCAAAGAGCCGAGACTTTCGGGCCAGTGGTTGCATTGAGTACTTTTGATGGATCGGAAGAGGAGGCGGCAAAACTCGCGAACGATACCGAGTATGGATTGGCGAGTTATGTTTATACTGGTGATTTGGAGAAAGGTTCAAGAGTTGCCCGTAAAATCCGCTCTGGACAGGTTGGGATCAACTGCTATTCTTTGCTTGCGGCTCAGCCCAAGTGTCCTTGGTGAGTAGTATATGATCATTCGCCTCTTCTTATGAGAAGATGCTAATCCAATGTTGGAAACTGACTGTGTACTTATTTGGTTCCTTTCTTTGCTTCAGGGTTGGTCATAAAATGTCTGGGTTTGGAGCTCACTCTGGTATGGACGGATTCAGATCGTTCTCTGGTAAGTACCTTCTCTTCATTCGATGACGTCATTTACTTCAAAACCGAATAATCCCAAGACTCAAACCTTACCCCCTTCTTTATTGTAGTGCCGAAGTCCCTTGTGTTCACAACTCATGCACCTGATGGTGGCCTAAAAAAGTAAATATTGATATCTGCGTCATGTAGAGATAAATGAATAGAGAAGACTTAGCAAGTATCGTACCTAATAATAAGTCAAGGCAATAACTCGAGAGCCTCCCGACAAAGATGAAAAGGTAATGATACACTCGATCTCGTTTTTCACACATTCAAAATTGTGAAACTGCCAACTTTCTTCAGTCTCACTCACTCACATACCTACGACCACGACGAGGGCTGTCAGTCCCGCTAGATTTGAGATGCGATTGAATTCAATCATGGGCTCTTTTCCACGGCATTTTTCAACAGGCACGCGCTACTAACCATCGAGAGCCATCGCAGCGACCGTGAAGCAACTCCACTCGACAAGGATGTCTACCACTGGAGCCACAGTTAATAGTATTTCACTGCGATGAAAATGATTCCGTATCCGCTGCAGCGCTCAAGACGCGATGTGCCTGACTTCAGTCCCGACGATGGCAATGGCGGCGATGGGGGTATAGAAGCTGACAGCCTCGGGGTGTTGCTGAGCAGTCTCGAGGGGTTGAACGATGATTATGGCTCGTATGCACCGATCACTCCAGTGAACGCATCCGAGTACAATTCGTCCGAAGCACGCCAGCGAAACTCAAACAATGCGGACTTGAACATCTCTATGGAGAGCGACTCCTGGAGATCCAATGGGACATCTGGTGATAAGGGCAAAGACCGGATTGCAAGGCCTGGGGACTTTTTCAAGATGGGCCCTAGAAAGATATCACAGATCAAAACAAAGTTGGCACTGAGAATTGAGATCGGAAGCGAAAGCGGACTTGTATCTCCCACCCCACGACATGGACCAAGCTTTACCGACTCACCTTCGTGCACTAGCGATGCCGAGACCGAAGTTTGGAACAATCTTACGAGCAGATTCGTTGGAACTGAAGTGTCTTCAACGCACAACAGAGACCTTAATGAAATTGAGGCCTGGAACTCTCTTGCATCGACATTTGTCGGGAAAGAAGAGAGCTTCTTGATTGACGACGGCGATTGCGAAAGTACGAATTCTCTGTGTGAGACCGAAGAGATTGGACCGGCACCGAAACAAAGGGTCTTCATTGCGACTGAACAATGTGATGACGAAGTTGAGGTACTCTATGCTACCGCTGGCATGTTAAAAGAGCACGATGCATGTTCTTCCTTAGCAGATTCGCCCTTAGCAGATTCGTCGCCTTCGTCAATTTCTTCGACGTCCATGGATTCAAAAGAATCGAGCTCGTCGAATTCCTCCCAAGGAATTTTGCTTCCGCCCAAGAGAGCAATCGGTTATTATGATCCATTTGGGAAGAGCACGGACTTTGCAATTCCTGGACTCAGAGCAACACGACCGAAGCGGCGGGTTCACTTTTCGAACATGAGCAAACTCAATGAAAGGAATGAAAAGGCTCAAGCCGATGGCACCTTGTCTGAATATTCTGACGACTCAATAGCAAGTTTTGAATACCTGATGATTTTTTGTGGTATGGATGAATTTGTTGAAGTGTAAATTGTGTTTCCTAGGATGATCTGTACGCGCGCCTCTTCTTCTGCTGCTGTTGCGGATCCTCTACGATGCCTTTTTCCCATCCAAGTATATAATAGTAGTAATAAGATTCGTGTGTCAAAGCAACCAATATTTTACTATTTAAGCCGAATCAAGCTCAATAGCAGTAACAAAACAAACCGTGCTGTGTCATGTACAATGCCAATGTTTTTATGCAATGGATTTAGCAACCATCGCTGTGGTATGGACGACTCTGGGGTAGCAGATCCACAATCATTATGGTCATGTTATCGCCTCCGATCCCCTGCGATGCTCGTGGATCCGCGCTCACGATTTCATCCAGCATTTCGACGCATATCTCGTGCGGGTGTTTGTTGTTGATGCGATCGTAAACGTATTTGACGCATTCTTCGTTGGACAGGCAGTCCCAGATTCCATCGCATCCCAGTATCATAAACTCGTCTCCTTCCCTCAAGGTTGTACTGTAAGATTGAGATAACGTGAGTTGAATGTTCTGCCTTTTACTAACACAGCAATATGACTTAATGCTATCACTACACTCACCTCAAAATGTCAGGCTCTGCCGTGATCATTTGCTCCGATGGTGGAATTCCCGGAACTTGTTTGTATTTCAAGTCCCCTATCGAACGTGACAGGTTTAGATTGCCATTGACACGTCCAAACTGATTCACAAAGCCACCAGAGTTCGTAATGCGGTTCATCTCGCGATTCTACATAACGACGGATGAAAGAGAAGCATTAATGTGAGTCAAAAGCAAAAGATAAAGTATCAAAATATTGACTTGTAACTGCACTCACCTGCAGAGGTTTGTGATCGAAACTCAACGGCTCCGTCAGGCCACCCGCTCTGCAAATAACCGCACGTGAATCCCCAGCATTGGCAACCACAAGTGTACGGCCCACAATGACAGCCACGACGGATGTGCATCCCGCGTGGACTGGATGGTCGGGAAGGTTGCAAATCTAAAAAGGATGAACACAACAAATTAGTGAAAATCAGACGAGGGAGAAGAAATCAGCAATGCATACGCCGGACAACAGCAGAAATTGGCTCGGGAAATTGAGCGTATTCTTTCCGCATGAACGCACCTTCCTCCCGTTCTGAATCCGTGTAGGCACACTCGCCGACGGCGCCACAATCCCCGTGGGAGGGTTCAACAATTGCGCCCTGGTAGGGATAACAACCTCATCTGCCTCTTCCCCTCCTCCCCCACTATCATTCTCGGCATCCCCATTCTCAGCAGTCTCTTCTTCTCCCTCGTCGGTGCCCTTATCCCCCCCGTCTTTTCCATTCATGTGCAACAATTTTTGGAATAACGCCACGGCATCATTGGCAGTAAGGACCATTGTCCCCTGCTCCTTGGCCGGTGGAGTTTCAGCCTCTGCGTCGACGACTTCCCCATCGTCATTTTCGTTGGCATTCATTTGTTCCCCCTCTTCATCCTCGCTGTCGTCGTGTACGACATCGGATGGTTCGCTGAGACTGTCTTCGAAAACCTCGTCCTCATCGTCATTGTCTGCGTCGAGCATGTTGGATAGATTGCTTGTTCCATTGATGGCTCCCCCCTTCTTTTCGGCCTTGCCCCCCTTGTCATTATTGGAGCCCTCTTCCATTTTGTCTGTAGCCGCCTCGACAGTGCTCTCATCGGCATCATCACTCTCGTCGTCTCCAGCATCCATCATGTGAAGCTTGGACGCATCCTCGGCAATTTCACTGGGGTCCATGACCGTATGCCTACGTTGCTGTGCGTCATCTACGTCCATGGGCTCATTCTCAACCTTTTGGGTTTCATCAAACTCTGCTTTCATCACCTCTTCCGACCCAGGCACGTAGGGAGGAGGACGTTCCGATCTCCACTGTTCAATCTCTGGCCTGGTGGATGGATCGTCTACCAGCCTGTCCATTGCGTGGAAGGAATCTATTAGCGCGTGGCCTATGCAGGCTGCCATATTTTTATTCTCCCCGGCGGTCGTGGCATTCTCCCCATTTTTGTGGTTGTTCCCCGTCCAATGACTTTGGGAGGTCAGAACTGGAACCAAACGAATTTGACAAAACCGCGCCACCTCGGCTCCGCCGTGCCCGTCGAATACGGCGAATACCTTGGCGTGTGTTGCGTCATTGCCATCGCCGCCATCACCCCCCCGTGTGGCAGAATAACTTTTCGGTAAAAGAACGTCTGTCCTGGCGATGTGGGCGTCCTCCATGCTTTTTCGCCATCCCTGCATATCGACCACCGCCCATCGTACGGGAGTGTTGGAATCGAAAAGGTCGGATCCCCTCTCGGTGTGTTTGTCTAATACGGGTGTGGAGAGGTAGGTTCCCATGGTTTATTGTTAGTCTTGATTGAATTTTTATGAATGAATTTGGGTGGCCGTTCGTGCCGTTGGTCGCCGCTAAATTAAACGATGATGATGCGTTGATAAATTGAAGTTTAGCAGCATTCAATTCACCCTATCATGTCATTGATTGTGATCTTGGCTTGTTCTCCTTGGTTGGTCGTCGTTGGTCGTCGTTGTCGTTGTTCCGCTTTTCTCTCTCTGGTTCTCGCCTTTGGGGTGTACTCTATTCTTTTATTTTTGAGTCTACATGAAGATGATATTAAACCGAGGGGGATAGTGGCAATTTCCACCATGAGCTGTGCCTCTAGAGAGTAGGTAGGTACCATAATAAATCGGCTACACTCATTTTGTTGATTTGTACTTTCCTGTGGAAACTGTAGCTCTCCAGAAAAGCAGAAAATGAATTATATAGCTCCCCCCTGAGGCTGCAATGTTCTACCTATGCCCCCCCGCCCGCCCCCTGATTATTGCTACATAGGCCTCCCTCCCGCCCTTGTGCTTGCCGGGAGCCCCCAGCCCGGCGGGTGCCGCCCAGCAAAACCGAAAGCCCCCCCCCCCCCCCCCCCCCCCC
>JALLAU010000810.1:0-12567 GCA_036939495.1 Thalassiosira hispida
CTGCAGTTGTATAGTCTTGTGGTTACTGTGCGACAGCCATTCAAGCTGACCATCAATTCGATTTTTGGCCATTTCGCCACAGGGGGGAGTGTTATGTGGAGCCATTATGGTGTGATGCTTGTAGAGTAGTCATGACTTAGACCAACCACTCAGTTGCATTGCCCTTTGAAAGGATATAAAGGATTAGGAACACCTCTGCAGTTGTATGGTAATGTGGTGATCTTGTGTGAGAGCTATTCAAGTTGCCCACTGTTTTTATTCTTGGCCATTTGACCACAGGGGGTGTTATGGAGCCATTACAGTTTGATGCTCGTAGCGTAGTCATGCCTTAGACCAACCACTCAGTTGCATTGCCCCTTCGCCACGGTGTTATGGAGCCATTACGGTGTGATACTTGTAGAGTAATCATGCCTTAGATCAACCACTCAGTCGCATTGAACTTTAGAGACAAGATAAAGCATTGGGAACACCTGTACAGTTGTGTGGTAATGTACATCGGTTCAGCTTTTGGCCATTCAGCCACAGGCTCAGCTTTGGCACGGATACGACATAACGTCTTACATTACTGCTTCTAGACCTAACTATTTTGGCCTGTTGAATAAATGATTTGATCTAATCATAGCAAGGATGATGTTATTGGCTGGTATGGTATGTGGGTGTTGGAAATACATAGTAAAGCACTAGACGAGTCACTAGTCACCAACAGCAAATGCCGACGTTTATTGGCCAACTGAGAGGGTTCCGAGTGGAACTTTCATTTGTTCCTTGAACACATTCATAATAAGGATGATATGATGGCTGGCATGGCATGTGGGTGCTAGAAACATGTAGTAGATTAGGTAAATAGTTATTTTAAGTATTTCACTAGTCACAAACCAAAAATGTTGACGGGAAGGGTTCTGAGTTGAATTTGTTTTCATGCCTTGATGATATGTCTTGGTTAGTGTACGAGCACTGGAACAAAAATTTAATAGAATAATTATTTTGGCATGTTTCTCAATGAACCCCCTACCTAATACTTAGCCAGGTTGCAACCAACCACGAACAATTGCAGTTTGGAAATCTGGTCAACTACATCGGAGTTATTTTTGGCAAGGATTGCCGCTCCCCTGTTGCTTTTCGTCCTCAACGCTCTTCCCTAGATGGAGTCGGACGATCACAGACTATGATGTGGCGGCCAGGATTGCCGAGGGGTGGGAGATGATTTGACGAGATAGTGCCGCCGGGGCGAGAGACAACAACACTGGTGACGTTGAAGATAATGCGCTCAACACGGGCGTCAAATCTTGCTCAGACGTTTGGTGAGAGGCCGCTCTGTGTGCCTTTACTGGTCACAAAGGCACATGAAGAGATTGGAGGGAGAGAGGAAGGAGACTTCTTGGGGAGGGGGAGAATAATGCCATTATGTGGCAAATTATGTGTCGTACTACAGTGTTGATACAGGATAAAACATTAGAATTTATTTTCTTGGCCATCTTTGTGGTGCCGACTCAAGGGTTTTATGCTCAGCGCTGCGAAGGTAGATCATGCAAAGGTAGATCATGCAAAATGCATGTCCCCTGGATGGGATTTGTATCATTCCTCCCCATCAATTGAGTTGATGCCAATTGACGAGGATGAGAAACGACGGATTCGCCGCCAAACGTCTTCCCCTCGTTCTCCGATCTGCTTCGAAGATTGAAGATGAATTTCGACGAGTCATTTTTCATTGGCGGAAACTTTTGATGGGAAGGAGTTTGGTGGGAAGCCTGGACCAAGTTCCAGCAGCGTGCGGGCCGAGAAAGGCGCCTCCTGGGCCCGGTTCCCACTTCTCCACGCGTGGCCTGCGAAAGTCAATGTTCTTGCTGCGGGCGTACTAATCCAACATTTACTTCCGTAAATCATTTAGGTTAATACTTATTTACTTCCCCCCCCGATGGGTTGATTCCCACTTGCGGTAACACTATCATAAATTGGCGGTCGAGGAATATGAAAATCCAACGAGGGATATGCTCTTTGACACTTATCACTCAATGACCCCTCAATCGAGGTGATATCGAAATGACGGATGTTGCCCCTGACCCATTGACTGCCACCAAACGCGAGGAAACGATGATAGCAACGGAAATGGGCGTATAAGAAGGCCTCAGAATGTCCTTGTTGTTATTGACACATCTACTGAAAATTACATGGCGGACTTTGATGCTGCAGATGACGAAAGTCCAAAGAGTTGTTGCCTCCTCAGTCAAGAGATCCCATCAGGGATAGTACCATAACCCAAGTTCCAAGATTCATCACTATGATATGGCCCAATTTCTATCTAGTGGACATCTGTGGGCAATTTCGAAGTGAGCATCTCGCTTTGCACTTACAAGTGTTGGAATTATGCTGCCTTAATCCAATCCAAGGATCCGACTGTACTTTAAAATTGCCCTGGCAAGCAAATCCTTGTATTCGGGTTGTTGGCGGGTACTCTAACCCACCATGCCATGATACTTTTGCTTTTGCATTTGTATCAACATGGGCCACCACTCCCGGGGAAACCCAAACTTGGATGGAAGAGGTATTTGGGTGCGCTGAGAAGAGTTGAGAGTCCAAGAGATACACACATATGATTCAGAATCAACATTCTTGAGAGGATAAGGCATCAAGGAATGTTCATCAATTTAAGACCACCACCAACAAGGTCAACTACTATACCGATGAGCTGCGGCGGGCACAGTGCAGATCAATCAGCCATTGGTCCATATGATGACCCCCATCATTTTCAATAATGGCAAATTGATTTCCTCTGCAACAGTTGCTATAATGATGGCGATCCTTTCATTTACAAAACACAATCTATCAAGGAAATTGTTCACTGGCATTCCTTGTATTGGTAAAAGGGGGAAGCGATATAAAGCGGTTGATCGCACATTCAGAGTTCTCGACATACGCTGGTGGTACCTATATTATATCAGAGATGTTCCCACACGGCTGCTGTTTATCTCTGGGTGTAAACATCTAAATACCAAGTATCCATTCAGAATTCAGAATTGCTTGTTGTGTAAGCATGTGTGGATGACTGGTAGGTAGGTGTGGCGGTGAGTGGGTGGGTCTAGCGGAATGCAAAGAGAAGATACTTATCTTTGTTGGCGATACTTTTACCCACTCTCACTCTCCCTCATCGCCATTTTCATTTGCCGCGTCTTGAAATTCAGCCGAAATCCGTAACGAACCCACCAGAACCCAGAACCCACAGCAAAAGCAAAGCCAGACAGGCGGGCATCTATCTCGCTCACTTGTCACTTGTTGTTGTTGTTGTTTATTTTATTTCCCATAATCGCCGAGCGACGGCAATAATGGTGGCCCCATCATTCCTTTCCTACCTCCGACGCTTTGCGGTTGCATATTATGTACTCTCCCTAATATCATGCACTGCATTGGCTAATGCTAATGATGGGGAAGCGGATAATGGAGATGATGAATCCAATAACAACCCTTGCCAGATCTATCTCGCAGAGTCGACAATCCCAAATGGTACGCGTCTCGATGACATTCGTTATTATTATGCCCGCCTCACTACCGCACCTGTCTCTTATTTAGCGAATCATCTTTTGTCTTGTTTTACAGCCGGTCTTGGAGTATTCGCAGGCACCCCCTTCAAATACGGTGAAATGATCGGCCGCGTCGGCGATGCCGCATTCCCCGTCGTGGATCAAGATTGGCACAATTCACCGGAATGGGGGAGTATATCCAAACACGAGGGGGATTATCACTGGCCGTTGACGAATTATGATTGGAATGCTCCCGATATTGGTATGGAGAATGAGGCGGAGGATGTTTCTGTTACGGTGACTGGATTTGGCGGTAAGGACTATGGATACGCACGTGATGTGTTTTTATTTACACAAATCACACGCTCATTTACATAAATCACTGCTACAAATACTATATCGCAGCTGCCCCCAACTGCCACTTTCGATTGCTCAACGTTGAGGAACACGCGGCCACATACGATAATTCAGGATTGGATCGTTATACATCCCCAGGAGCAGGAGCGAGTACACCTTGGTTCAACCGTACCAGTACTGCCGCGAAGGATATCGAGGCAGGGTCTGAACTATTTGTAGATTATGGCCCTAGTGAGTACTGTGCACTGTTTTGATTTGAGATTTTATTTCTCTGCGTATTTGCTAATCATACTTTTTCGGATACTCGATCCTGGCAATACATCATATGCAACAACCCCTTTCCAATTTTCCCATGTAGATTGGTTCTTGTCTCGAGAGGGCGTATTTGAGTTGGTACCCATTTCAACCAGTTTTGAGAAAGCTCAAGCATTTTTGAAGGAGTATGGGAAGCTGCTTGTGGGGAGCGACAATCCAAATGATTTGGTGGAGGATAAGATGTCGTTGGACGACGAAGCTCAGCGTGATATGTGGGAAATCATCAAAACATTCCCCTACCCCACACGAGAGAGACAGGCCCTTCCTGACAGTCACAAAGATGCCATTCGTGCCATCCACGGAGATATCCAAGTAATTGAGAAGGAGAACTCCATCCGATCTGTGGAGCATCTGAAAGAAAATGGCATGTGTGTGGACAACATTGTGCCTCGCAAATCAGATATCCCTCATGCTGGCAGAGGTGCTTTTGCTACGCGTTTCATTTCCAAGGGAGGGTTGGTTGCCCCGGCACCACTAGTTGTCATTGCTGACAAGGCAGCTACAAACATGTACAATGAAACGATTGGGAAAAAGGGAAATATCGTGCGAGAAGAGGGTGGCGTGGTCAAACAACAAATTATTCTGAATTACATGTTTGGACATCCGAACTCTACGGTGTTGCTATTCCCGTACAGCTCAAATGTGCCGTATATCAACCATCATTCTACCGAGTTTAACACGGAAGTTAAGTGGACTAAAGACTTTTCGTTTTTTCATCACGATGATTGGCTGGGTAAAGGTGTGGAGTTTTTGGAGGAGCAGTGGACATCTGGGCTCATGCTGGAGTTTATTGCCCTGCGTGATATCCAACCTGGAGAAGAGGTACGAGTTTGATGTAAATCATTGGACATATTTTTGGTTGCGATTTGATGTGCATTTCTCAACCTACACGCCATCTTTGAATACTTTTTCGCTGTTTAGGTGCTTATCAATTATGGCGACGAGTGGCAAAAGGCATGGGATGAACATGTGAAAAACTGGGAACCAACTCCTATAGAAAAAGATTACAACAACCTCACCTTATGGACAGATCCTTCGCGGACTAATAATGGCGACGCAGGTTATATAAGGGCAGAAGGGCTCAACGCTGATGTGGATTCCCCTATCAGAACAATGGACGAGCAGATTGAGGATCCTTACCCCCACAGTGTTTTTTTGATGTGTACTGTTAATATTAATCATAGGCATGCATACCTTAATGAGCCAGAGACAGTTCCATACTTCACAAGGGAATGGGAACAGTCGTTGGACATGCCCGCGGACCCGGAAGAGACACACATTCACAAATGCAATGTAACGGAAAGGTACTCTAACGATGTTAACGACGAGGAGGACTCATCAGATGACGAGGAAGATGAGTCAAATACCAACCACAAATATCTTTATACAATTGAGTTGGAAGTCCGAAAGGTGTTCGATGAGACGGAAACCATCACTGAGAGCCATGAGATCACTGATGTCCCACGTGATGCCTTCTCATTCGCCAATATACCTTACACGAGTGATGTGTTTTTGAAACAATCATTTCGTCATGAGATGAAGTTACCTGATGAAATTTTTCCGAAGGCGTGGATGAATCTGATACCCAAAGAGGAAGGGAAATAAAATGGGCGTACCACTACTGATCACTGCTAGTACTTTCCTGGTTGGACTATGTTCTTCTTACAATAACATGTTCGTTAGTGCAGCACTATTGTACTTGGTGGTTAGTGTATTGTAGGAATCACCAGGGAATCACATTTGATCAGACCAAGTATCTAGTGAGCACAATGAGAACGGAAGGAAAACGAGTGATAACACTTTTTGATTACACCATCACCGCTAACACTTAAGAATGATAGATACGCTCAATTACTTTCTTATCGCATTATCATTGGTACAATACACTATATTGAGTATAAAATACTATTAATTTAGAAGAACTGTTGAACCCAATGTTGTGGAGGCTCGATGAGGATCTTTCTAGATCTGTTGAAATCGTATCATGTACCATGTCTTTCATATCACATTTTCAATTACGATGGTCAATCCTTTATGAGCATGTAGAAATGCAGGAGTCTCATTATGTAGATAGATGACTGTATCATTGCGTAGTTCTATCCGTTCTGGGCTAAAGCTTCTAGCTCCGTTCAAGCAACAAGGCCACAATTTCTTCCTTGCCATTCGCCGAAGCATAATCCATTGCCTTCTTCCCCACATCATCACTAATACCCAAATCCAATGAATCACATTCCAATAGCAATTTCACAATATCAACCTTGCCACTCCGAGAAGCAAGAATGAGGCTAGGCATGCCCTGTCTACCACGAAAGTTTGGGTCAACACCAACAGATTCAATGAGAAATTTCACAGCGTGAAGTTTACCCCTGTGCGCAGCACTGGGCAATAGTGCCATGGTAACCGAGCCTACTTTGGCACTGCGTGAACGTAAATCCTTAATAATTTCGGCGGCAACCTCTACTGCAAAATCAGAAGGGGAAGCTGAACAAATGCTCGATGTGATAATGTGAAGAGATGCTTCTTCCATCGGTGAAGGGCTATTTGTGAATAATGGATGTGTATTCGGGTCTGCGCCGGCCTCAAGTAAGCAATGGCTGAAAAGGTAATAGTGGGAAGATGGAATCAATACAAATTATTTCGAAAACAGCAATAACAACTAGCAGCGGCTGTCAAAGCACACACTCATTTCACTCACATGATATCTCTCAACAATTCATACGAATCTTTGTCAGTCTTCTTTTCATCAATAAATGACTTGAACTTTTCTGCCCCAGCAAGTAGACTCTTATTCTTCTCCATCTGACTCACACCACCACCATTATTGTCATCATCTTCTTTAACTTCTTGACCGTTACCATTAATATCTTTGTCATCACCGATGAGGTACTCCTTAACACCCTCCAAATCCACATTCTCAATAGACAAAGCAAGCTGTGACATATCACCTTTCGCGCCCTTCTTCAACGCCTCCACCATCTCCTTCATCTCCTCTTCAACATTCCCCATATTCCTCTGCTTACTTTCACATATAGCATCATCTATACTATCAAAGGCATCTTTATTTTTCATATCAGTAAGTTTGGTATTGGCACCTGCTTGTAATAAAAGTTGGACGCATTGAACTCGTTTAGTGTGTGTTTCTCGAAAGGATTGGAATGTTCCTCGGATTGCACAGTGTAGGGGTGTCATTTTTGCGATTTGATTTTGGGCATTGACGTTTGCACCCAAGTTGATTAATACGCCCATTGCTTCGACTGAACATCAAACAAACGAGGAAATATAAGAATCACATTTTGTCAGACAGGATCTCAAGAGGGGGCACGTTTAATGCAAATATTATATTGAACAGACGTATATATATTTACCACTACCCCAGAGTGCCGCAATATGTAACCCCGTTTGCCCGACAACATTGCTATGCGACGGTGGGACGCCCTCGTCTTTGATGAGACGTGTAACTTCATCAGCCTACATAATTAAATGAAAATGATTATTAAGTAGAAGAATACACAAAAGTGATATACAATTTGACAATAGCTGGCAGTATAGTGATGACAGCAATGGCCACCCACTATCAGCTAGCGGCGGCTTGGGCTTGGGTGTCTTTCAATAATCTTCCCGTTCCCGGTAGTAGGGCGGCAGCGCGCGGGCGACATTACAGTACAATATCCATGACAAAAACTTACATTATTTTTTTGACTCGCCGAGAGTATCAAATCCCATTCAGGTTGACTATTTCGGGAGAGGAGTGCGGAGATATCACTCATGCTGTTGGCATTGGTGTGAAAGATGGAAGATCTGCTGTGTGATGGATTGTTGTGGATCGATTGTATTGTAGTGCTCTGCCTGAGACCTGAGACTGAGAATGGAAAAGAAGCCAATAGCGGGAGCCTGCGGGAGCCCTTACTCGGGATAGTGGCGACAGTGCTTGTTAGTGTTCAACGTGATATTTATGTACAATCCTCGCCAAGATATCGTATCTATCGTACCACCTACCAGCAAGATCCGGGCTTGGCAGGTCCTCTACGTGTGTGCAGGTTTTTGTAATAAGAACCGTCAAAACGCTAGTGTACGCAATACTAACCATGTAAAATGATACGATATGACTTGTTCGAAAAGATTGACACTAAACCATGTTCTTATTAGAGGGGGTCGAGCTAACCTCTTAATAAGAACATGCATAGGAATTGTTATTACCTTCCGTAGGAATAAGAACATAAAGTTAGACCTCGCAACAGCCTCGCAAAACGGATACAAAACCAAATAAAATGGCGGGATCAAAAAGAGGAATAATATGGGGTTTTGTAGTTTATCTTTTTTGCTATGGCTTCGTCTAGTGTTTTTTATTTCCAATTATAACAGTTGTCTACCTTACCCCAGTGCCATTTCCCTTTTCATGACATAGCAACCATGAACTCGCGTTTGCTACTACGATACGCTCTTCTCGCGCAGCCACATTGCTCTCAACGGGCGGCGGCACAGCCACTGTCACTAGCTTCCAACCATCTGTACTAGTCAAATCAATTATTCACCGTGGTATCATGTAATTGCTGTCCCAGATGAAGCTACAATCAAGCCGACGCGGCGCCATTTTCTCTGGAGTAACATCATCACCACATCATCGTTGTACCCTCCTATTCAAATAATGAGAGCTTCTGGTGATATGCCAGCCGTTGCCGCCGTTTTTCAATAACTCTCTGCCGCCATGCCTACCTTATGGTTGCCATGGTATCTCCTTGCACCATTCGTCTGCGGCAAATAGCAACAAGTTTCAAATGTGAAAAAAGCTCTACAGAATAATATTCCAAGCATTGATACAATGGATATTATTCCCGGGGTCGATGCTGCGGATATTAACCACTTCTTTCACGAAGTGAAAATTCTAGAGGGGGGGTAGATGTAACAGCTTCCTTCTTGGATTTATTCTGATGTGTGACTCGTTTTTATTTGGATGGGGTATTTGATGTGGGCATCGGCATCGAATAATGCGAGAGGTCAGAAGGCTGCTCTTGTAGAAGGCTGATCTTCTCGCGCGGGGTAGCATTGGCATAAGATGTTCACGCGTGGGAATGGTGTGCAAGTATTCACTTGGTATCGTTTTTGTGTGTGAATGGGTTGAAGTGCCCGGGTGGGATAAATGCACTGCTTCCGTTATTGTCTGACGTGTGGGTTTGTGGCCTTCTATTCGGATTTGGATGTGGCATTTGATGCGGGCATCGAATATAATGCGAGACGTCAGAGGTCTACTCTTCTGGAGAGGGGTAGCATTGGCATTGGATTTGCACGCGTGGGAATACTGTACAGAGCATTCGTTTTGGTATCATTTTTGTGTGTGAATGGATGGAAGTGCACTTTGATTCTTGTTTGTTTATTCTTGTACCTTTGAAAAACTTCATATCCTTTCATTCCATTATTTGCTATCAATTGGTGCATTAAGATGGATGGTGGTAATTAAGTTAGTGTGCCTATCGCATAGAGAGTAGGGCAATGGGGTTGGTAGTCGAGTTGTTATGGGTTGGTAGTCGAGTTGTGTCTCATGTCAGAGGCGTATCGTATGCGACAAGGCTGGGGTCTCGTTTGTTTGCATCACTTGAAAAAACAGTATCAAATGATTCAACAACAATTTGATTGCTTTACATGATGATGTAAGCGTACGATTGCTTCATTGTCGCGATTACAATTGATTAGTGTAAAGCTACGATCTTGGTCTAGAGCACGCTAACAAAGTTGTAGGAGTAAGTAACCAGCTATCGCACCCCATGAAAGCTTGACACTTTCAAATTATCTGTCAAATGTTTTCTTTTCATGTTGCAGTGAGAAAATCAATGTGCATTTTCATTTCAAAATAAATAACAGCAAAACCATACAATCAAGTGAACTCTATTTCTGAAATTACTTTTTAGGTATGTTTCTTTGCTTGGTTTTAAGTAGAATAAAGAAAAGGGCTCTCAAATCAATTTGATTGGCAAAGCACGCTGTATAGACTGTAGTGGCACAGATAACAGTGAAAAGATCATCTGAGCCACACAAAATATGTACGAATGTGCTTTGCCTTTGGCAAGCATATGCAAACATAAGGGCCATATTTGGTAGCGCTCAAAAGCATTCATGCTGCCATTATGGTAGTATCATGGATATGCCTATCTACTCATCATCATACATACCTACTACAACAGTTAGTGAAAATGGTACCAAAATGCAGATGGGCTTAAATCTCTCACTGTTCTTCCTTTCTTTTCGTCCTTCTTCTTCCTCCTTCTCCTCTCTCTCTCCTTGCATTGTTTGAGTAGTACTTTGTTCGCTTCGCTCACAAAAAATCAAATTATCGTCGTGCACATGGCTAGATGACCTGCCAGGTTTCTTAATGCAAACCGGCTTTACACGGTTAGTACTCATCAGAGGCTGGGCATCACCCTCCGCCCCGACAAAAAAACATCCAACGTGTGTGACCCCCACACAAGGGCACGCCCATGCTTCCATCGTCTATCTGCTGCCCACTCTGGTCTAACCCTTCAACTAACAGTGCCATTGTTGTTATTGAAGATGGTAGTGTTGTTTTGGAAGCAGCAGGATTGCAGTATTGTTGTTGCTGATTATCTCTAATATTGTCCTCTTTTGCTGTCTGCTGTCCCCCCTTCTTTTATGTTCAAAGGTGTTCCTTGTTTCTCTGTCTCGTGATGCCAAAAAAAATAATCTGAATATAAACCTACAGAAATGAAGGTTTATATAAAGATTTAAAATAAATTTCTTTCGCAAAATTGGTAGTACCATAATTTTTCCTACTCTTTCTTTATGTTTTGGCAGCCTAGCTAGAAACGTGGTGCCGACAGCGGAACCACCCCCACAACCCACAACCCGCCCACCAAACCCACACTAATTATGGCGATGATAACACCGTGGATACAATGATACTACATTGGATCGAGCGTAACGGGATGGAATCGGATCGTCGCGTGCTCAAATCGGGACAAGGGGGGGGTGAGAAGTAGTGATAGGAGGGTGGATCAACAGACATGCGTCACATGGAACCCTCAGCTTCACGTGGTGACACGCGACGATCAAATAGTCGCTGATATCGATATTGTGTTGAGCCCTAACACTTGGTCCTGCCTCGTGGCCGCCGTGGCTTTGCCTTGGGGTAGAATTCCGCTTCCCTTCGTCTATATGGGGTTTTTCGTCGGGGACGGAGTGCAATTGTTGCCGTAGAAATGGGGTGCCGTCAGGGATTTTTGGGGTATGGGGTACCTATTTGGTTTTAGTTCAAAAGCTGCCGTTACAGAATTGTTTGTGCATCCTTCATGGCTGCATTTTTTGACCTTTGTGCCATATCTAACAGAGACTCCTCCGTTTACAACATTTTTTGTGCATTCTTCATGTCTGCAAGTTTTTCCCTTTGCACCATGTCTAGTACAAGGGACTCCTCCTTTTACAGTATAGTTGTTACATCCTTCATGACTGTGAGCATTCCCTGCACCATGACTTCTGCAGACAACTCCTTTTACAACATTATGTATGCAACCCTAATGGCTGCAGATGTCGACCTTGGCTCCATGTCTGATACAGACTCCTCATTTTCTGGCATTGTTTGTGCACCCGCCATGGCTGCACTTTTTAGGAGTGACTTTTGCACCACATCTAGCAAGACTCCTCCTTCTTGCACCATGCCGCATGTTGACGACACCATTGTTCTGAGTTTGGTGTGGGAATTCCTCATGGCTGCACGCATGTCTAACGCAGGCTCCTCCTTCTCTGGCTTGGTTTGTGTTCCTCCATGCATGCATATCTGACTCCGACGGACTATTATTGTTTTACTGCAATTTTTGCACTTCTTTGCCAAATGCCTAGCTTTGGCGTCTTTTTCATCAGCAATTGGAATTGAGTGGTGGTGACAGGTTGAAGTCCCATCCTCCTGCTGGCCTTTGAAAGCAGGCGTTGATGATTCCTTCTTCGCACCATCATTCACAACTATTCACAACTCTAGCCGTTGCTGTACGACTTGACTGATAAATCTATTCTCCCAATAATTCGTCATCCTCGCGATGAACTCTGACATATCTAGATGTAGATTGGATATGTGGTCTAAGGTTTCGTTTGGACCATGATTCTCCTTCCGTTGGTGTTTCTCATCTGGTCCTCTGTTGGGACCCCGGTCATCAATGTGCAATATACAGATACATTACCTAATATGGTCGGTGCAGAGGATGTGTTGCAACTGGACATCTGAACTGGCATTTGTCCCGCTATCGGGAGTTTTGGGGGCGGGCCGAACTCCCGCTTTCTACCTGACTGGGTCAACCGGGAGTTCAACTCTCGGTCCGGCGGCGGTGGGCTTGACCGATCGCCCGCCGGTAAACTTGACCAAAACGGTCGAGCCCCGCCC
>JALLAU010000811.1:0-12521 GCA_036939495.1 Thalassiosira hispida
ACCGAACAAAATCAAACTATGAAGCACTTATCATTGCTCAGTCTTGCAAGAATGGCCTCGCTGCGAAAAAGAGCAATGGTGGTCGTATGCCAAGGGGTTGGTACAATGATGAGCTTGCTCGTCTTCACGCAGACGATCAATGCAAGCTCCTCAAACTTACCTTCAAGAAGCATGACATTGAAAACAAAATACGTGCCATCGAGGGACAAGAGACGACGAGTGCTACCACTTCCACATCTTCTTCTTCTGATACTGGTACCGCCTTGACTGCTACTGCCTCAGCTGCACCTCGTCCCGCAACTCAAATAATTGCAGCTGCTCTCCCCGTTCGTATGGCTGCAGCTAGTGCACTTCTATCTTTGGCTGGTTCATCATCAGCCTCTACTGTGTCCGCCGTGGCAACCTCTTGCAGTGGCGTGTCCCCTCTGACGATTTCCTCCGGTTCTAGCAACAGCACTGTGTCTCGTTGCTCGTATCATGGCTGTGAGGAGACTGACGAAGTCCCTAAGCTGTGTTCAGAATGTGGGTTGGGGTTAGCACACAAGGGATGTCAAAAAATTGCAGCTGGTACAAACGGGATTAGTCCAAGGTTGATTGGGGAACCAAAATGCCTCACCTGTTTTGCCCAATCACTTTCGACGCCTTATCTTGGCACATGCTCATACGATACCAAGTGCAATCATTTCATTCCAACCGAAAAGTGTTCGGCGTGTCGCAAATCTTTGGTGCACCGATTGTGTTGTGGATGCAAAGCCTTGCTATGCCCGAGTTGCAAACACAGCTCACCAGCACCCGCTCAACGAGGAGAGCCACCAGCAGAACCCATAGCATCTCAATGTTGTGCTGGGGATGAATGCTCATTCCCCGGCTTGGCCTTGTCAGGCACTACTCACACATGTCGACATTGTCTTTTGAGATTGCACGGACCGTGCGGCAAAGAAGTAAATATTACGGGTCGTGTAAATAACGTCGGTGGTATGGTAGAGGTTGTTGGCACCGATGACATCTTCCCAATCGAGCATCTAAATGAAGAAGGAAGGGGTGATACAATTCTCGGCGACGGAAGGCTGAGTGCTGGCTACTCCGAGATATGCAACAAATGCATCACACAACTCTCGGCAGTGTCATCCTCGTCGTCTGGCGCTGCAATTCCATCTGCAAACGCTGCTGCTGGAGGTGATGCAATCATGGAAGTCTCGGATACTGCGCCCACAAGGAACAAGGGAGGCCGACCAAGTGGCACGTCGATAAGGGAAATGGCAGACGCCAAGCGCCGGAGAAAACTAGCTACTAACTATGTGGCTGTTGAGTACGCCGCTCTCAAGAAGGAGGCTGCAGAGTCTGTAAAGAGTACCAAGAAGCGTGGCAAAGTCAAAAGTGGTTCATTGCAAACTTTGATAGATGAGGCAATAGAAAGGTATGAAATCCAAGGAGAATTCAACGTACCAATGCAAACTATACACAACCGGATACAAGCCGATAAGCTCGAGGTCCTTCAGCCGGGTATACTCCCATTGTCAGCAGCAGTGGAGGTGCTTCTCGTCGCCTTCGTCATTCAGGCATACGAATTGAATTGCCCACTGAGTGTTGGCGACGTCCGATTTATGATGAACCACTTGATTAGTGGCACAAAGTTTGAGAAAGATATTCTGAATTGGAAGAGGAAAAGACAGCTCATTGAAGAGGGTGTTACTGATGAAGCTTACCTCGAAGAAAATGATGCATGCGGTGAAGCTTGGTGGCTTTTATTCAAAAAACGCAACCCCGAGCTAGTCACTAGAATTGGACGGAAGTATGCTAGAAATCGTAGTGAGCACTGCAACCACTCAACATTCACGAGAATGTATGACCAGATAGAAGCAGGTCTATTACGATCCGGAAATGCAGCGAAATTAGACAAGCCATTGCACATGGATAGATATGGAAAAGTTGTCACTGAGGTACTTGCCTTTGGTTTGCCTGTTACATGTGAGTACACACGGCCATGGAATGTCTTCTACTTTGACGAGACTGGATCCAATACCCACGGAAAAGATGACGGAAACAATGCTGGTGAGAAGAAGGTCGTCCCTGAAGGTGTGACACCACGAGAAGAAGTGGGAATCAAAAACTCACATTTTACAGTGGTTCCAGTCAATGATGCCACTGGTGCTTTCCGGGCAGTGGTAGTGATTTTCAAGGGAAAGAAAGTCCAAGAATCATGGGTGCAGGGTGTTGATGTTTTTGTGGAGTTGGATAAGGATAATGCGCTCAACAACTATGGCCCTGGCAAGCGGTTCCCCGGCATGGTGTTGCATGATGCTGATGGCGTCGAGATCCCAGTTTTGTTTGCTGCATCGCCGAAAGCATCCATGACTTCTACCATTTTGAAGGAAATGCTGAAGATGATGGACGAAAAGAAAATCACTGAACGAGGTGTTGATGATGATGGAAATCCCTACTTTCCTGCAGCTATTGTTGATGGCCATGTCTCACGGATGGGGGTGGACTTTTTGATATATGTTTGTGAAGACAAGAACGCCTGGATGTGCATGTTGGGAGCACCCTACGGCACAGACATCTGGCAACCTCATGATGACAAACGCCTGAATGGAACTTTCAAATGCCAATTGTCAGCTGAGAGAAGCAAATTTTCATTGAAAAAAAGGGTACACAAACTCGACCCTGACCTCAGGGTAGATGAAATCGTTGTCGTGTTGAAACCAGTCATAGAGAGAACTTACATGAACGGCAGATATGCCAAAGGGGCAATTGCACACCGGGGATTCAATCCCTTCAACCGAAATCCCTTGGATCATCCGGAGATTTTGCCATCTGCACCAGCAGAGATCATTTCTGCAAGGACAATGGTCCTCAGAAGTCGGGGCACGGATACCCGTTCCAATGCCATCCTCCCACCTGGCCAACGTAACCTACTGGAGACCGGCACCGGTAGATTGATTGGTGATGCTGCTGCCGCAAGTCAAGCCATATCCCAAGCCCTCGAGGAAGTCAACCTCTCCGGCTCAACAGCATCAAATATTATGGCTCTCACCCAAAATGCTGCAGCAAGGCAAGCTGGCCGAGCAAACAACAATGAATTGACGGCTCGTCCATCGGCAGCAGAGTTGAAAATACGATACGACGAGAGCTCCAGAATCACATCTGGCAATGTCTTTGCTGCTGACGGTATCATCGGTTCGGAGGTGAGGGATGCAGTGATTGCCAAGAGAGATGCCAAAGAGAAGAAAGAGGCCGTTGGTGTCAAGAAGACCAAGGACAAGTTGAGGGCAATAATCGAAGCTATCAAGACGATAAGGAAAGAAATGAAGAAAAAGGGTAAGACTTTCAAGTGGACAAACAAAAAGTACAAGGCAATGATCTTTTACAAGAAGAGAAAGGGCGACAAAGCTGTGCCATCAAAGGCGGTTGATCTCAAAAAACGTTACCTTGATACAAAGGACCGCCCATCTCCTCACGTAAGCCAGTGTAGTTCTTCCGATGAGGAGGACGATGATGATTCGAATAAGGAGGAAGAATCAGTAGTAGATGAAGACGAGGATGAGGATGAGAGCGAAGATGAATATGAGAATGAGGGAGAAAGTGAAGAGGAAGATGAGGACGATGACGAGAATTAGATTAGATAATACATATATAAACACATGTCATACTTGGTTACGTCCTCGCTCATCTCAAAACCTTTCCTCTACCAATTGATTGTTGTATTATATTTCCCATTCCAATTTGATTGTAGTATATCTTCAGGCGCCCTCTTGTCCAAAAGCAGAACAAATGGACCTGGCTTCCGCTCCCATGAGAAGAGATGCATATGATACCCCAAGGTGGGGTGCCCGCCTTAGCGAGACTTCATTTGTTTTGTCCGCAACCCATTCATTCCAAACCCCATTCTCAATCCATCCCAATGTCCATGCTGCCTTCCCTCTCCCCATCTCTCCAATCCTAAAACTCCCACCACCCACAAAATCCATGCATTGCACAGGACAGGAGGCAGCCCCTATGCATTCTGTTGTGCTTCCGATATTATCCCCCTGCAATTAAAGAATCAATCCAAGGAATAAAGAGATGGAATTGTTTGTTAGATGCATTTGTTTCCCATATCATTTTCGCTGGATAATAATAATATTAATGAGAATGATAATGCATTTCAGCTCACCTTTTCTTTACTGCAACATCAATGCTCATCCCCGCAACGACGCGGGACGATTCGGTAACCATCAAGTGGCTTAGGGATACCCTTGGTGCGGTGGAAATCGATGGAAGGGGCAACATGAACGGAGAATATCACAAGCAATGCAGTCGTGACGTCCAATTTCGACTCATCTCCTTTGCTGACGAAATTCGAAGGCGAAGGCGGCTAAAGATGGGCGTGATGAAGGGGTAGTGGGGCTTCATTTTGAATGTCCGGCGGTGACGAGTGATCCTGCCCTTGCCGAGAAAGAGGTTATTAGGTGGAGCCAGTGGCGGGGACGATAGTCGATCTTTGATTTTGCATCAAAAAAGAAAAGCGTAAATTTTGAAAATTAACGCCGGAAGACCCACTTTCGATGGTTCATTCTCGGACCAGGACGGACCTCAGCAAAGATTGAAGAGGTGTCCAATACCCTTCAAGAGCACCCCTTTGAGGCCCAAACATTGGATTTTGATGAGACGGTCATCTTGGTCTTGCTACCGGTCAGGCAAAGTCACGGAGAAACGCGTAGTAAATCGTCGAAAATCGTTATCCCAGAAATGGTTGTTGACTCGTACCGCTCTCCCCTTTTACCTACCAATTGGTCTACCATGCTACGTAGAAATCGAATGACCTTATGGAGACCATAATATTATGGGCTCTAAAAATTTTGTTGATGTTTTCGACCAAAACTTGTCGCCGCCATTGACTTCATCAACATGTTGTCCAATAAAAATGCAATCATGGCCAATATTATGGACCCACATATCCATGTGGGTAGATGTGCCTACTTTAACTGGAAAATGTCGCTATGGGGAAGGGGACCACTGGAGACCATTATTTTGGCTTGTACCTACTACGGCTAGGTACCCATAGCTAGGTACCTAGGTACCTACCTACCTACCATGCACTCTGTCTAGCCAATCTCGCCTCCAACTCGAACTCCCGCAACCACCGCAACAGACCGCAACCCCACGCCCAACGCCCACCGCACCCTAACTCTGCCCTAACACTACCACTATCACTACGAAACCCGTGTTGTCCACAACAACAGACTCTACAGAGAGAGAGACGAGAGAGGTCTTCCACAAGGCGCTCTGCGACAGTCTGCGACTCTGCTTCCCTCCCCCCTTTATCTTTCACAGGACAGCCTGCCCGCCCAAGCACTCTCGCTCATCTAAATTAACATACCCCATACATCAACATCATGTTTGCCTCAATAAAAGTGATGGCGTCGGCAACATCTCAACGAATCAATCAAGGCTATCGCATGTGGATGCCGACAATGCCAATGGTCCTCCTACACGCCGAACATGCCACAGAGTCCACTCCGGCAAAGGCCGTATTTCGCGTATTACCCAAAATGACCAAGCATGAAGTGAAGGAGTATTTGAAAAAGATATATGATTTGCCTGTGGCGCAAGTGCGGACACAAAATTATTTGGGAAAACGGATGAAAATGATTGGCAAGAGGACGATTGTGTATGCGAAACGACCTGATTATAAGAAAGCTTTTGTCACTTTTGATAACACGCTAGCGGATACTGGACTTGGAAGTTTCGTTCCGGGGATGCGTACTCAGGGGGAAGAGAAGAAGGAGTAAATTTTGACTGGATAGGATGCCTCACACGGCAATCTTTTCCATTTGGTTGGGCCTGAACATATGCATGAGGTTTGGGGAAGGGGAGACAAACTAAACTTTATGTCTGGATGTTGTACGAGGCATCGCAATCTACAGAAAAAGGGCAACAAATTATGTTATTGTCATCCTTGCAGAAACAGAAGAGATTCCAATCACCTCAGGTCCCAAGTCAGATACTTTTCAGCAATTTCACCATAGAATTAAACTGAATCGTGTCATTGTCCACCTTCTCTTCCTCCCCTCCTTCTTCTGTATCTTCTGCCGACGCCAACTTTCTCAAATTGGGTGACAGCTTCAACGAATGCACTCCTCCTCGGTCATCTCCCACAATCAATATGAAATCTTTCACATTGAAAGCCGCATTTGTTAGTCGTGCCCTCTTGACCACCTTTTGAGCACAAAGCGGCTCACGTTTGTTTTGAGACAAATCAAAGACATGTACCTTCCCATCAGTGGTAACGGCGGCAAAGACTGTGGAGGAGTACGGAGACCAGCAAACATCCCCCACAGCATTTCCTAGGTCAAAATGCAGAATACACTGGGATGATTTGTGGTCCCATATCTTCACTGTCCAGTCTGCGGAACACGAAATAAAGATATCCTCATGAAAGGGATTCCACCTCACTGTATGAACACCCATGTGGTGACCATCATAAGTTTTAATGTATTGACCACTGTATGCCTTGGAACATTCATGGATGCTTCCCTCTTCTGTCCCCACCAAGAACAGATTGTCCAATTTCTTGTTGAAATCAAAGGAACAGCCTCCTGCCAATCCAGACAGTGTTGGCTCGTCTGAATCTTCCCTCGATGGATTTATGAGCTTCAAATGCATTATTGGTTCCATCTTAAGCTCATTCTTGTTCATCGTCCAATTCGCCACGTTCCCATCGGTTGATATGGAATAGAAATTCAATTCTTTGGAGAGGCATCCACTATCATGCCAGTGTACTTGCCACACTGGATCAGAATGTTTCCCTGATCGTAATGATGATGAGTATATTGGCTTGTTCGTCCCATTGCTAATATCGTAGGCCAATACTGTCCCATCATAGCACCCCACAGCAAGTAACGATGGATGCTGTGGATGAAAGTCTAAACACATGACACCGCTCTCCGTGCTAATAACATATTCTGGATAGGATGTATTTTTCAATGAGAAGCAGCATACCATGCCTGTGCCTTGCCTCATGAAATCGTAGGATCCATATCCTACCGCGAACATATCGTTGTAGCGTGGATTCCAACAAAGAGAAGTGACCTGTTTTCGATTGGCCCTATCCGTAGAAAAGCGCCATAACGGGAGCAACGTTCCCTCTCCGTTCCGAAATTGATCAGCTCTATCTTCAAAGTACTTGAAGTCTTGGAATATCTCATCCTCAGCATTTTGGTTGACAAGCCTCTCCATCGTTTTCAGCGCATTTTCCATATTTTCACTATGAATCGTATCCGTCTTGGTATCATTGGATTCTTCTTGTGCCAAAACGATCGATGCCAGTTTATCTTCAAAGCTTATATTCCTAACGCTACCATCTTGCTTATCAATCGATTGATTGAGGAGAAATTCGCTTCTGTAGCTGTCGTGTATTTTCCACTGGCTGACCTCATCTTGATATTGAGTGATGGGTGGCGGTTCAGTGTGTACACCACGGCTTTTCAGTGGGTTGTTGAAAGTCTGAGATGCTCGTTCAGAAAAGTTAAACTGATTTTTGGTGTGATCTACGCCGGTGGACGTCGATATGGACGCCGTGGAGGTTCCTGCGCTAGCTGTAGTAGTTGTTTGGCTATCGGTAGTAACCTTGGCATCAGTCTCCTCTTGCTCACGTAGCTTTGCCTCCCGCTCTCTATACTTTTTACACTCATCGCTGTCTACGTGCATGCTACATCCCTCCAAAGAGAAGTGAATGGCCATATTATCGCCCTGCCCGGGCGGGTCAGGTTTGTAGCATTTGTCCTTGAAGCTGAACTTACAGACATTTTTGGGTTTGTTGGGATCATCTCCAGTCAAGATACGAGTAATATCTTCCTCGAGTTCCTTTTCAGTAAGTTCAAGTTGGTTTTCAGGCTTGACAATTCTTCGGACCGGCTCCTGTATTTGAGCCGAGGATTCTTGCTCTGCATCCTTGGGTTTCTTTTTCTTCTTCTTTGGGGCTGGCTTTTGTTCTGACTGCTTCTGTGGATTTGATTGTCTCGGATTCACCTGCTTCCTCGATTTCGAAGCACTATCACGCGACTTTGCCGTATCCAACGACCTCCGAGATTTGTTCTGTTTGGACGACGGCACAGACTTCGGTGATCGTAGAGGACCCGACATTTTCAATGAACCGCAAGCCAGTAAAAGGCTGCTTGAAAAGATCGAGGGAAAGGAAAAAGAGCCCACAAATCCAAGCACAAGTCGAAGGAGAGGAACATTTTCAAGTTTGAAAATGTTTTTCTTTGACGTTAATTTTGAACCGATCAAGACCTCACTCTTTTGCTGGAGTCTTGCTTTCTTCGGCAAATCTTTCGTTGGAATCTCGGGCTTCTTCTGGGCTGCATATCCATTACAAATCTTCATTGCACCGACAATTGAAATTCCGATGTCCTACCACGGAAAGGGTGGCAATGGCCTCGGGAAGGGAGCCGCCAAGCGTCATCGCAAGGTCCTTCGCGATAAAAGCCGGCCATTCGACGCCTCGCGCGTCGGGCGGGAGTGAAACGCATCTCTGTCTCATCTCGAGGAGACACGTGGAGTATTGCGTAACTTTTTGGATAGAACTATTGGGGATGCGATGATTTTACCGAACACGCCAAGAGGAAGATCTTGACGGCGATGGACGTCGTTTACGCGTTGGAAGAGATAGGACAGGCCTATTTACGGCTTTGGCGCGGGGGCAAGGATGGGGTAGATTCTGATGACGCAGCGCTCCAAAGAAATGTCTTGGCGCTTGTTTTTCCATCTCCCAACATCATTCCGACCATCATACATAATGCATAGATCGCCAAGGGCTCCAAACGTCAGTTGGACGGCTTCTCTACAAGTGCGAAAGTGGAACTTCTTGAAAGGCTTGACCCATTCACAAATTCAGCGCTTTCGAGTGAGAGCCAAGAACCAGTTGGATATGAGCATATGAATTCCAAGTGAAAGTAGAGAAAAAGGATTAAACACAAAACCCTAACTTAACTGATCTTTGCCATCAGTTACAATAACACTCCTATCATTCTTCCTCCATCAAAGTTTCAGGTAGAGTCCAACCCACAAAGTCATTAAGGAGTGGAGTATCTTGCCTGTCAATGATGGGCATCAATATATTCTCTGCAATGTGTTAATGTTTTCCCTCCATCATTTTCTGCAGATGTGATAGTAGTTGTTATCAATTCTCCAAAAGCTGTTCATATAACCACATCACTTTTTTATTCGTCTTCTTTGGAACCCCACAAAAATGATGTCTCGGCCTCCCCCTTCACAGGGTACAACGGCACCCTCTCCCCGTTCTCACTTGGATTCAACCTCCAAGTATCCGTAATCAACGCCGCAGCCGTTACCAACCAAATCAACGTCCCACCCAACAACTTCCCCGCCAACGGATCAACCGTTGAATATTGATATGCCGCATTTCCCGCACTTAGTACCACGCATAATACCCCGATGACAGCCGCGCCATATCTCTTTTCGGTATTGTTGATTGTATTCCACACGTCTCCAATTGTCAAATGAAGCATGAATGCCATGATGGGCAGCGAAAAGAAACTTCCAGTGGTAGAAACAACCAGTGCTGCAGAGTACGCTCGAACAGGTCCGATAATCAACAACCACATGATTGGAAATATAACTCCAGGAGGTGTCCACGATGGCATGACTCTATCACGAAATCCAGTCGATCCCTCCCCGTCGACGGCCTTGGAACGGTCCGGACGTTGGTTGTTCAATGGGTTGAATACTCGTGATTTGAGCGAGCAGGCGTAAAAAAGGAATGCCACGGCAGGAAAGGGAAGTTCGACACCCAATTGGGTCAAGGCAACGTCGATGATTTGAAATGTCGCTCCGAATAGGGTTAGCTCGGTAACAGCCGATGCGAAGTATTTCGTGAGAGCCTCGGTGTCTAGTTGGGGCGAGGCGAAGGGATCCTCGTTGCTGGTGGTAGAGGATTTCAACGCAGTGGTGATGGGAAGGGATAATGACGCATCGCGATGACGATCATCCTGGAGCTGGAGTGTAACTGCAGACTTGGTCAATAATTTTGGCCGTTGCAACGACGGACTGGCAGGGACATGAAAGGCATTGGTGGTCAGTAGGGCGCCTTGGAGGAAGGCAACTGCCGCCAATGAGGTTGGTAGTACGGCGAGGAACTTCTTCACCATCACCATGTTGGTTTCGTTGTTGTTTATGATAATGTGTTGTTTTGGTTTTGATGTGGGGGGGATACTGTGCGCTAGTCTTTTGGCCCGCGTATACAATATATCAACTATAATATTTAGTGATATCTACCAGACGACGGGGGAAAAGGGGGCTAGGTACATCCGCCAATATTATTTCTCCCACAACGACGGCATAAACGCATAAACGGCAACAAAGCTCAAAACGATCGTGCAAGTTATCCTCCCACCCCACACTTAAAGAGACTTCTACTCAATCAACACAAATGATTTCTTTCATATTAATGGTGTAAGTAGTCAGTCATTCCGGCGGACGGGTTGGCTATGTTAGGGCGAAGATGCGCCCAACTCATGAGCATGAATCACGTACGATTATCATTCAATTGTTGCACTCTACATTATTTTCTTTCTAACCTCACGTTTTGCCGAATCCAAACTCTATTTACACACACCAACAAAAATATACATGATTGCGTCTCGCGGGAATAATGTAGCAACAAGCAGGGTCAAACCCGCCTCTCCTCCTACTACGAATGGATGGACATGCAGGAGCGCGTGGCACTCGAATCCGAAATCATTCGCAAATGCTTATCACGTAGCGAGTTACAATGTTCCTTCCTCGAATACCGTGGCTTCAAAGTAATTTATCGACGATATGCCAGTCTATTCTTTATTGTGGGTACCAAGGCCGATATTGACGTACGGAAATCACAAAAATTGACGGGGGGAAAGCAGGGCGATGAGAATTATGAGAACGAATTGGGATTGTTGGAATTTATACATACGCTCGTGGAGACGATGGATAGGTGGGCGGGATCTATTTGCGAGTTGGATATTATGTACCAGCTTGAGCAGGTACACTTTTTATTGGATGAGATGGTCATGAATGGGTATGTCGTGGAGACGAATAAGAGTAATGTATTGAGGTCGATTGATTTGATGGACAGGGAGAGTAAGAAGAACGAGGGAATGTTTCGTTAGGATTTGATAGTGTCAGTATAGAGTGAAGCTGAATTGTTGTGGGGGGACTGTTGACCAACGTTAATAGATTATGATCTATGCGGGGGAGATATCCGCCTTCTCACAAATACAATGATAGCAATTTACAATCATACATTATGTTTCTTTGCCTAGTGGGAGTTAACATGCTGTGATGATGTGCAAAAAGGGTCATCACATCATATTATGATACATCGATGGACATAATGCTCAAGTTAAATTGTTTTTATTGATGATGCTTCATGATGACGTAGTTGAAGATATTTTTCTTATCTTACCCATCCCATCCATCTCAAGACCATATCCTTCCAACCACTCATCATTCATGTATGGGTCTGGTCGTTTTGAATCAAGCATTGCTGCACCCTCTTCATGTGCCACTGGCCATATGCGCAATGTGAGCCGTCCCCGTAATGCAGACTCTGGCACGGGGCCATAATGACGAGAGTCTATAGAATTGAGTGGATTATCGCCTTCTATCCATACATGATTCGGCGGCACAACCATTTTAGTTTCACAGTGCTCTTGTTTCAATGGATGATTGTTGCTGTCATCATTCATTGCCAGCTCTCTTTCCGAGGATTTCTTTTGACAAAATGGAGATGGAAATTGTTCATCAAGCGGAACTCCGCAATCATTTTGGACTTGGGTATGATTATTGTCCCCATTCTCCATAGCGGCATGATAATCATGAGCATGCTCACCAAATACTTTGATTGTATCTCCCCCCACACCAACAATGCGCTTGCTAACCATATACTTCGTAAAGGGATTGTAGACTGTAACAACATCTCCCTTCTGCCATGGCCTCTTGAATGGCACATTATGTGTAGCAGATTGATTAATCACCAACCCACTCAAACAACTCTTCAAATGTTCCAAATTCAACCAAACTAATCGATGACTCCAACAATCTCTGAAATACAAACTAGAACCAAGCATCATGGTGGGGAGCATGCTTGGTCCATCTCCGACATCTACTGCAAACGGAAATGGGTAGAAGTAATAGAAGTAATCATCATCATAATGGACATATGCACTAAATTCATTGAGTGCGATGAATGCAGCGAATGAGAAGAAGTAGATTGGCGCACGACGGCGGATTTTGGCCAAGAATGATTGTTGGATCTGTCGTTTGTCCACAACTTGTTGAACTGGTAAATTTCTGCGTTTTCTGTGTTTTGTTTTTGTGGCAAAATTGCGTACCACCAACGATGGACTCATCACATTGAAAGTTCTGAGGATAGCAAACGAAGGCATTGCAGAGAATCGGTGTTGTTGGGGGAGATTGAAGTTGACTATCCAAGCTGAGGTTTCCTCGGCTAGAGCTCTCCCCCTTTTTCGGAGCACAAAATT
>JALLAU010000812.1:0-12523 GCA_036939495.1 Thalassiosira hispida
CTAGCAAGAAATCAAGATGAGGGTATCATATGTAATATGTAATGCCAAACATTAAAGCAGTTATATTGAATTAAGAAATACTATTCATTTCCCAAGTAAACTGTTTCATATTACTCCCAACGTGGCATAACATCATGGAGAGAGGATTCGCAACCATTGTTTATTGTTGTATCTTTTCCTTTTATGCTGGAGTAATTGTTTCTAGCCCGATGATGCAAACATAGCTTACAAAGCATAGGTATCCCCAATACGCATGTGCGAGCTTTAATCCTAGCAACCAATTATTATGGCGTTGAATAATGAAGCCGGTGGTGACGATTCCCTCGGCCGTCCCTCGTATTCATTTGGTTGGTTGTTGCATCTCCCCGTCTTTGTCCTCGTCACGTGCACCCTCCTCGACCTTCACCCATTTGATTGTTGTATGTCTGTTATCATCGTCCTTGCCCTCGTCCCTCGTCCTTGTCCTCGTCCTTGTCGTCGGCATCGTCCTCGTCTTCGCATCGTCCTCGTCGTCTGCGTCGTCGGCATGGAACCGTACAACACCACTGACGGAGATACAACACTATTCATGGCAACACTTGCCCCACATGCCACACTCTTGCCATCGCAATAAATCTTAACTGGGCTGTACCAGTTTTTCACCATCCAAAGCAGTATCAGCCACTACCGCATCGTCACCAACGCCAGATGTAGGCGGGCCGTTGCTACTAGCCACATCGCCCACATTGGACTGAACCTTGGTAACCTCCGTACTCGCTTCCGAGAGCGTTGTCTCGCTCGCCCTACACAGACTCTTCTCTTCTTCCGTGCTAGTCGTGAGGACATCCTCGACCAAGAGCTCATTCGTCTGTGGCTGCTGTTGGACTTGTTGCATCTGCCGAGGCTGCTGTTCCTCCTCCTCCTCCTGCTGCACTAATGGGCGCTCTCCTCTCCGACTAGCCAACTGATCAATCGCCTCCATCAAACGAGCGTTCTTCATCATGCCATTATTATTGGGCGAAGGAGGAGCTCCTCTTGCGGGGAAGAATTCGGAATGGACACTCCGTTCATCGAATTGCTGTCGTGCTAGTCGGCGAGGAGAATAGTGAGCACTTCCTGCAGGTGGAGCCGTGGCTATCGATTCGTCGTCGCCCGTGGATGCTGCATTGCTATCATCGCCGTCACTGTCGTCGCTGTTGGCAAAATGTGCTTCTTCCAATAACGAACCATCGCCACTCGCATCATCATCTACTACGCTCTCGTCGACGCTCTCGTCCTCAACACTCTCCTCTTCTTCAATACTCTCCTCTTCTTCAATCGACTCTGGGCGAAGACCATACTCGGGCATTAACCGCGGCAATAATTCCACTCCGTCCTCGGTCACGCTTACTATACTCTGGGGAGGCGTGGTATCTTCCACATCGTTGCGTGACTCGTCTCTTTGAACCTTCTTCTTCGCCTTGTTCGTCTTGCTCGTCTTTTCCTTGTTGCTGTTGCTCCTGCCGCTCCTGCTCCTGCCCCTCCTATTCGCTCTGCTCCTTTTGTGAGGGCATGGTGCAATAGTTCTTCTGGTCTCCTCCAGAGTCTCCTCCTCCTCCTCCTCTGTCGACTCCATCGACTCTGCAGTAGTAGTCGTGCTTGCCATCTGATGCTCCACCGCCATGCCAGTGGCATTGTGGGCGCAAACGACACACTGGACAATGCCCCTATAATTCATTAATGGGACGTGACACGCCGAGCACGTTGTTTCCGTGGGTTGATAGCCTTGGAGCATGCGCATGGCGAGTACCTTCGTGGCGTTGGCTCGGTGCAGGCCATTGTTATTGTTGTTGTCGGCGACCATGCCACCGTCGCCGCCGTTGCCGTTGTTGCTGGAGTCTACCATTGTTGCCTGATGCCTTCTTCTTCTAAATTATATATGATTGGCTATTGCTGCTGCTCCAAGAACTGCTCTTTTTTTGTCATTATCAGCGGCTTAACCCATTCGCACACACGGCAAATATTTTGGCCACTACTTTTTTACAGTGATATCAAATATCAAGTCAATGTGCAAAGGGTAAGAATGTCGACGATGGTGCGCGTTCATCGGCTTGGTTCTTTGGTCCAAGGCAGGTTCAGGGGGGTAAGCCGGTATCGTCTTCGTGTCTCTGCGTTGAGAAGGCTTGGGGGTTGAACCGGTTGAACCGACGGACCTGAGAGGAAAGAATACGTGAAATTTGCATGAAATTGGTCGGCGGGAATTCCTTTTGCGAGGGCTTTCTTATGATACATAGGAATTACGTAGATACATACCAAGCCGTTATTTACAGATTTTCAATGTTCATCTACAGACATGAAGACGAGCAAGAAAATTGGCGAGGCACGTATGTGGAGTGGTACTGGCTTGGCTCTACCAGGAGAGCCGTCAGTTGTGTACTTCCTCTGTTATGAAAAAAGTCAGGGAAGAAAAAATAGGTGAAATGGCGGGAAATGAAAATGACCGGCCGACGACAACCCAAGGACAATGACCCACAAAGACTGTTTCTCCGGCGAGGCGACCAAGCCTCGCACTATGTAGAGGTACCATGTACACTCTGCACATCGCATCTGACAAAGCCGCCTGAAATCCTCTAAACACCCTGCGGCCTGCTAGCTGAATACATTAGCCGTCATAGCCATAGGTAGCCTCCCGTCCATGCCCGCATAAAAGTGTAAAGAATGATCCCTAAGGTGGTCGATCCGAGCAGGGCAGCGGTGGATGCCATCGGCTTCAATTCGATGGACTCAATGTCATCCTCTGGCCATAATCACCCAATTGCAATCGATGCTGATGGATCAGCCTCAGCTGTCACTTCGGTGCAACAAAGTAGCGAACAGGACTTTTTTGCAAGTCCTCTTCGGCAGGATCATGCGAATAACATGAATTTGCATTCCGATGCATATCCAATATCTGGCTCCATCGCATGGCAGGATGGTGGCGATCATGACTTCTTACGGCCCACATCACGTCTTTTGCAGCAAGAGCAACAGCTGCAGCAAGAGCAAGAGCAACAGCTACAACAGACACAGCAACAGCAACAACAACAGCAGCAACAGCAACAGCAGCAACAACAAAATCCAAACTGGTACGTCGACAGTCAACAACAACAATTCGAACAAAACGTCCAAAGCATGTTCGGCATCGGCCAAACTTCTGATGGTGGATCGTACGATCCATTTTCTTACGATCCATACGCAGATGGCAACACTCAAGATGTCAACACCTCCTCCTTCATGACGGCATTGTATGTCAATGTCGTGGTCTTTGCGGTACTAATTGGAAGTTATGAACTATTTCGAAAGTGGTTCCCCAGTGTGTATTCCCCGAAAAGCAGTGGTCATGCGCGGGGTAGTGTGATGCGAAGCAATAGCGGTGCATCGTTTAGTTCAGGGGGAAACAATAACAGTGGCGGTGGTGTTTCGTCGTCACCATTGTCATCACCAAAAATGGCGTCTGCACCGGCAGTCAATATCAATACTCAGGTGCCACTTGGATGGATCCCCGGTGTGATCCGTGCCTCGTGGTCGTCAGTTCGAAGCAGTGGGGGATTGGACTCGTACATGTTTTTACGATACGTTCGTCTATGCTTCCGTATTACCTTCACGAGTGGATTATGGGCAATGGTTATACTGTGGCCAGTGTATGCCACTGGAGACGGTGGCGCGAAAGGATGGTACTTCTTATCCATGGCGAATATCACACAAGGCTCACAGAGATTATGGGTACCCACGGTATTCATGTGGCTTCAAACTATGTATGTCATCTTTTTGATGGACGAAGAATACAAGCATTACTTGGAATGTCGCGTAGACTTCTTGGCACGGGGGGAGGGCATGGTAACCTCCCAACAGCACATGTACTCCTTGATAGTCGAACGTATACCCCACGAACTACGAAGTGATCGTGCCCTCTACGATTACTTTAATAGATTATTCCCCCGTAAAGTCCATTCCACTGCGGTGGTTTTGAACCTGCCAGATTTGGAACGCCAGAGTCAAAAACGGAAACGGGTATTACGTCGATTGGAGAAGAGTATGGTTAGTTTGGAGGCGAGGGGGAGGAGACCACGTCATGTTGTGGGGAGGAAGAGAGTGAGGATTTGTGGTATTGAGAGTTCGCCGATATTTGCTTCTTTTGGAGGGTAAGTAATTCGTTGATGAAATGTTGTACATTAGTTTAAGCTCCTCCGTTGATGAAATGTTGTACACTAGTTTAGCTCTTCCAACAACAACTGACCTATGATATATGTTGCATCCCTTTTCTCAGAAAAAGCAGTGATATTGACGATAGTGACAGCGAAAGCATATCAATAACCTCCGATCGTCTCCCCGAACGCGGGGAGAAGGTAGACTCCATCAACTACTACAGTCGTGAATTAAATGTCATGAACGATAGGGTGGCCAGGACCCAGCACGAGAAAATGGAGCTTGCCCAACAGGGCAATGACTCGGTTCGTGCATCGCAGTGGATATCCCATGCTATTGATCGAGTGTCTACTGTGGCAGAGTCAACCTTGGTATGTACTTTTGGGAATGATGCCTTCATGATGTAGATCTCTTTAATATTTGTTGGGGTAACTAACTTTCTTGCTTCTCCTGTTACCTACAAAAGCGACCTACCCAAGATGATGGTCTCATAACTGGATTCAGCTCGTCATCCACCAGAAGGAAACCATTGCTGCTTACGATCCTAGATCGTATGGGAATCGATTTCATTTCTGGGGCTGTGCATTATGTTCAGCAAAATATAGATGTGAGTCCGTAGACCTTCAAAGGATACAAATAAATCTTTGGATTTAATATTGCTTCATTTTGCAGGGTTTGTACTGTAGCCTAATCGTTTGACTACTTTATGCATCACGTGCAGGAGGTTGTTGACAGTGTTGTGGGCGTTACCATGTCATCTACGGGATTTATCACATTTAATGACTTGTCCACTCTGTCCTGTGCAGTGAAGACGCCCTTGTTTCCCAAACCTGATGTGCTAGTGGTGAAGATGGCACCGGAGCCTCGTGATATTATTTGGGAGAACGCTCATGTGAATTTAGGTAAGTTGTTCATCAGTTTCTCCTTTGAACTCGAGTATGGAATGCTTCTTCATCTGACATTTGAGTTCTCCACTATTGTAGGTTGGAGCAAGGGACGCGAATGGACGGCAAATGTGCTGTTGGGCCTAGGAGCTATTCTTTGGTCTATCCCAGTTGCTAGTATCCAGGCATTGGCAACTGCTGACCAAATTGGTGAGATTTTGTTGTTGTGTGAATTCGCAGCAATTATGTGCTTGCATTGACTTGGATCTCTAATGAGACACATGTGCCTTTTTGTTTTATCACAGCTACTGTACCGGGTATGGCCTGGATTGCTACTCTGAATGGTGGTGATGTTGCAGCCTTTGTAAGTTTATCATGCCACATGTTTATCTTCTCTGTTCTGCATCATACTCACTTTTCTAACTCCACGACATTTCTCGTCAACATTTGGCACAACCAGGTGAATGGCTACCTGCCCGTCGTGCTGCTTCTTACCATTATTTTGATCCTGCCTCATATTTTCTATGGAGTAGCGCTTCACTATGAAGACAGAAAGACTTCATCTGATGTCCAGAAATCTATCATTGGCCGATATTTTTATTATCAGGTAAATCAACCGCACCTTAGTCTCTCTCTTTCGCATATTTTATTTTTTTCCTCATTTCATTTACATTCTTCACCCACAACCTAGCTTGCCAATATCTTCATCACTGTAACTGCTGGATCTATTCTGGATTCACTTGGAGAAATCGTTGAGCATCCAAGTAACGTCCTGGCAATACTTGGCAAATCCCTTCCAAATGTTGTCGGCTATTTTGCTACTTTCATCATGACAAAGATTCTGGCCGGGTTACCCATGATATTGCTACGTTTTGGCCCCCTAATGCGGATGATGTTCATCAAGACTTGCTTCAGAGAGAAGTACCTGACTCAGGCTGAAATAGGCGAGGCGTATTACCCTCAAAAGTATGCTCAGTTGTGGTATGGCTGGGAGTACCCAAATCTTCTTTTAGTTATTGTGATCTGCTTTGTGTATTCTTGCATATCGCCCATCATTTTACCTGTTGGGGCTGCATTTTTCCTTGGGTCTTGGCTGATCTATAAGAATCAGATTCTCATCGTTTTCAACCCTTCATATGAGAGTGGAGGCACTATGTTTCCTATGGCATGCCACCGTACCTTGATTGGTTTAGTATGTGGTCAGCTGACACTAATTGGGTATTCGATAATGAGAGCAGGCTTTTACCAGGTAAGCTGAAGATGAAATGAATGATTAATATTTTTGATCCACAACTTGCAAAAACAACTCACTGGTCATGTTTCCTTATTACGTATGAAAAATACTGTATTACACAGGCATTAGTGATGTAAGTGCAGCTAAAGTGGGTGCCTTATCCAATCCTTTATTTCACTCCTGACATTAATTGTTCACATTGGTTCCATGCCATCAATTGTAGGTTTCCACTTCCTTTGATCACTGTGAAGATGATGGATGTGTTTAAGACCCTATATGTGAATCCTGGAATGTGCATTAGTG
This sequence comes from Thalassiosira hispida, assembly GCA_036939495.1. Classification (NCBI taxonomy): domain Eukaryota; phylum Bacillariophyta; class Thalassiosirophyceae; order Thalassiosirales; family Thalassiosiraceae; genus Thalassiosira; species Thalassiosira hispida. The sequence continues at coordinate 6,565 of JALLAU010000812.1, forward strand.
TCGAGCAGGCCGTTGAGTTAGATGCACTGAAGACTGTACAATCATCATTTAGTCCTGATGTTTATCGTCAGCCGGTATTGACTGAAGGGATCGTCGAACCTCAAATCCGACGAGACTCTCCTGTGAGAATGATGTCAGTTCTATCAACCCAAATAGTAGATGATGCCAAAGTTGCTGACTCTGGAAAGATTGTTTAGGGCTTTCGTTCACTCTTTTTACTTTGAGGGGAGAAGGTTTAATAATAGGCAAGTACTCTATACAAAATATCATACCTAGCCTTCATTACACAGCCGAGTAAGGAATAACTCCACATACATCATACATAATAAACTCGAAGCAGCATTCATTTCTATTAACATTCAACTCGGCGCATTTTCATCTCATTGTCAAAGTTGCTTAGATCATCCATTGTTAAGATTACGCTGTTTCGTTGAATCGGAGAGTATTCATACCTGCTGCCATCGCTATCACTATCTGATGCACTTTCCATGTTATCAATGCCACTTCGAGAACAGTTGAAAAGTGTAGAAACATCTTTTAGCTCCTTATCGACACTGGGGCAAAATATGAGGCTGTCCAAAAAAGTATTGTCGTCAACCGTTGACATTACATCTGACTCGCTTGAATCCTAGGTAAAAGTGAGAGAATTGAAAATGAGATGAATTGATCAAATTTCATATTCAGGGTACCATGGCATGCAAAGCTTGAAGCAGGTAAACTTACACTGTCCCAAATTGGTCCTGCAAGCTGTTCAGGGTGCCCTGTTGCTTGTTGCACAGGATAGGAGCTTTGTCGTTGAGCCGCAACGTCATTTTCTTCTTCAATCGAGGTTTTACTGAGATCTTTTTCTTGCTCAATCTCCTTTCCAACCAACCGGACACTGATTATTAGGATGGCGATGAAGCTCACACAACCTGCAACAAGAGCTGACATGCCCAATGGCATTGCCATTGGTAACTCAGTAGTTGTCGTTGATTCAGGTTCATCAGCAGGTCCACCCAAGGCGAGGTTAAAGTTCCTACGGAAAGCTTTTGCTTTCGAGTCAAGCATTATCTGCATAGCCTGCTCCAACTCATTTTGGGCAACATTCCCAGAGACAGCATTGGCTTCGAAATATACTTCTAGGCCTGTAGACGACATTCCATTTACAAGCCTTGACCACGTCAATTTCTGATCAATTATTGCAAGGTCTCTGACAGATTCAATGGAAACACCAATTTGATCTCTTCGATCGATGATGAATTGAAGTGCAGCAAGCTCGAAGGTACTCCTGCTTTGAGCATTCATCAATGTACTATGACCGAGAAGGAAAACTTGAAGGGATACGGCATGTTGTATTGGATGCTGATACTCTATCAAACCAACCACGTTATCGACTGATGCATTCGCGGTAAGAGAAGAAGGAGGATCTGAAGTCGGATCCAATACTTTCTGGTCCACTACTGGCGTTTGCTGTTCCACTGCTGGATACGGAGAAGGTGCATTTGTTTTGTCTGATCTCATACCTCGTAGCGAAAAAGTTGATCTCTCAACAGTAGAACCAAACATCTCTCCACGCGATTCCATAAAATGATACACGTGATTCTTTGGCAGTATCTCGGAGCTATCTTTGGGAGAATGTTGCTGAAGTGAAGAAGTGCGACCCAAAGTAATTGCCAGGATGGCCAGTAGTAGCAAGGCTGACATGATGAAAGAGATCCCTTTGTTGATGACGAATGATTAATGTTACCAAATTAAGGGGCATGAATTGAGTAGCATGAACGTTCTTGCAATGTCAGAGACTTTTGGCACGGCTGGGGATCATCATTCATCATTGGCGTGATAATATCTGTGAGCGCCGCGGGAATGAAGATAGCAAGATCTTGCGGGACCGTTTCACTTGGGACGATAAGAAGTGCGGATACAATTTCGAATAGTTGAGATACCTTCGCAAAGATCCAACGACCACACAAACCCGAAGCCCAGAACACGTTGTAATGTTCATCCATTGTCTTCCACCCGTAGCAATGACTGGTACAAAAGAGTAAAATTTCCACTTTTTTACGGATACACGTGGCATTTCCGATATAAAATCACCTGTAATACGGGTTACGGGCCAGACCAACGCTGGACATTTTTAGAAGCCGTCAGTGCCACACACACCTACCTACACCAACCACCATAAGCATAACAGCAACGACGGCGATGACAATGAAGTTACTACTGCTATCCTTGGTGGCGGCCGTGCTAACATCAGCGGCGTCGGCAATAACCACAGGCGAAGCCACCATCGACGAATACGGCAATGTCGTCACTTCCGACGATAGTGGCATTGATCCAACTATCCCACTGGACGAAGAGCTGACCATCTCAATCACCAACCAGAGCCCCTATCGCATTGATGTTTATTACGACGATGGCGAGTATGGTGCGCACATTTCCACTCTAGAAGAGGATGAGAGTACTGGAATTAATTCCTTTGTGGGACATAGCTTCTTTGTGACGAGGCATGGTGAGCTAATTATCACACACCAGCTTTCACAGCCATTCCTTAGTTATTATTGTTCATCATCTAATATAATTTCTCATTGGTGATGAATCTTCTGTGGATAGGTGTGAAGGAAGGGCTGTTTGCTGACCCTGGCACTCCTCAGGAGAAGAGACTCTTGTTTGACGTCGGACAACGGAATCAAGCGTTCCTCGTACCCAAAAATTCTGCTCCATCCACCAACCCATGCCAAGACCGATTCGGCATCTGTAAGAGCCAGGCAAAAACGGGGGGCTGCGACCGCAGTCCGGGCTGGATGATCGTTCATTGCTGCGAGTCCTGTGATCCATACCTCAACTCAAAAGAACTGATTGATCCCAAAAAGAGATGCAGCAAGGAACATCTAAAAACTCCCGAGCCAGCCTGGAAGGCGGGGGGGAATGATTTGAATAAATTGTTTGAAAGCTGGGCAACTAGCCAAACGTTCAAGGATAAATACGGATTGGAGGTGGTTTCCAGTCCAGAACCGGAGAAGTATGGTGCCACCTGGGACAAGGCAAAGGATGGAGCTCCTTGGGTAGTGGTATTCAACAATTTTTTGAACGACGCTGAAGTTGCAGACTTAATCAAAGGGGGCGAATTGGAGGGCTATGAGAGAAGTACTGATCAGGGAGCGTCAAATGAACAGGGAGAGATGGAAAAGGTTGTCAGTAAGACGCGAACCAGCTCAAATGCTTGGTGTATGCACCAATGTTCACGATTGGCTGGGGTGAAGAGTGCTACGAAGAAAATCGAAGAGGTGACTGGGTGAGTTGTGCTGTTTTACATTGAATTGATCTTTGTAATTCAACAACTTTCTGAATGAAATTTTGTTTCATCTTCTTCTTCTCTGTCCAAAATAGCATTCCCGAAGTCAATTATGAATCCTTCCAGTTGCTTCATTATGGCAAAAACCAGTTTTATCGATCTCACCATGATTCCAGTTCTGTTGATGACACTCCATCTGGTCATCGGATTTTGACTTTCTTTTTGTAGTGAGTGAATTGTTTTCACATCAATTGTCAATTCCTTCACCATATTTGGCTCACGTATTTGTTTGCATATTATATCAATGAAACCCAAGTCTCACGGATGTAGAAGAGGGAGGAGAAACTCACTTCAACAAGCTAGGTTTGTCCATCAAACCCAAAAAGGGTCGAGCACTTGTTTGGCCATCCGTAACAAATGAAAATCCCGAGTTCTGGGATTCGCGAATGTATCACGAGGCCAAGGATGTGATTAAGGGGGAGAAAAAGGCAGCAAATCACTGGATTCACTTGAATGATTACCACACGCCAAATAATTGGGGGTGCACAGGGTCCTTTAGTTAACTCATATCTGGTGATCTTATTCGCGGAGAGGATTTCAATTTCATGGTCGGCGTTGCGACGAGATCAAAAAAGATTGGTACGACAGAGGCAACGCAATGCAGTTTTTCAGATGATTTCCCTCGTGTACCCTGTGTAAATTTTTTTCATTGCTAATCCGACCCCATCGCCTCGAGCACTTTCTCCCGTTAATCATGTCAATTGAAGAGACTGGGTCGACTAGTAATTTGTATCTCATCGAACGGCAATTTGTGTTTGGGTCATTGCCAACTGCAGTAGAATGTGGCGTACCCACTAAATGAACATAAATCCTACCCATTCTCTCAGTTGGACAACGAAATGCAAACATGGAGAGTCTCTACGACTATGGTTCCCGCTCCGGATTTTGGCGCCTACACGACCTGCTTCTCCGAAAACAAGTTCCATGCACAGTCTTTGCTGTTGGAATGGCATTGGAACGCAACCCCGCCGCGGCCAATGCCATGGTCAAGGCGGGCTGGGAAGTGGCAAGCCATGGATATCGATGGTGGGACTACCAAAACGTCGAAGAAAATGTGGAGAAGGAACATATCCGAAGGGCGGTGCAAATACATAAAGACATGCTTGGAGTTCGCCCAGTTGGCATGTACCAGGGAAAGCCCAATGTGAACACTAGAAAGTTGGTGGTAGAGGAAGGTGGGTTTCTGTATGACTCGGATGCCTACTCAGACGATCTGCCCTACTGGACGAAAGAGTGCGGCAATAAGCCTCACTTGATCATTCCGTATACATTGAGCGAGAATGATATGAGATTTGCTAGTCCAAATGGATTTTCCAATGCAGAACAATTTAGTACATATCTGAAGGATAGTTTGGATTACCTTGTGGAAGAAGGACGGATGGGCTCTCCCAAAATGATGAGCGTGGGGTTGCACTGCCGGTTAGTTGGAAGACCGGGCAGAGCCAAGGGCTTGGAGGACTTTTTGGACTATGCGAAATCAAAAGGTGATGACGTTTGGTTTTGCCGTAGGGATGCAATTGCCAAGCATTGGTACCAAAACCACTATCCGGAGGATGATTTGAAGTCAAACAAAGCTAGACTATAACACTCCGCTCTGAATGATGCATGCATAGCGGACTCGTGGGCATTGTGCTGTACATAGATTGGAGCCAGCAAGACGCATTGCACAGCATAGGTTCAGGGTATTTTACGCAGAACAACGGGCGCCGGCAGCGCGCACAAAATCGAAATATATTTGTGCGTAAAAATCAACTATTGGATGTCAAGAATGTCTGAGGAGAAACGGGAGAGCGAATTGATCTCTAATATGTAAATGAATGTCTAGCCTATTTGTCCATGTGCCCTTCTGGGACGTCTTCATACGCTACTCCCCTCGATTCTTTGTTCAGCAGTTGCGTTGCCAGCGGCGCACGACATCCCAAGCTATGGAAATCTTCATGGTAGAAACGATAACGTTGGCCATTAACCCATTTTGGTTTTCCTGCTCCTGTGTTGGCCACCTTCCTTACTTTGTTCATCCTGGGGAACTTAGTCTCTCAGACTTTTGTTTGGGCGATCAGATCCTGCATAAACCAATCACAGATCCTAAATCTAACGCCAAGTTCGCCAAGTTGCTAGCAAATGCCTTGGATCTTCCAGATCCGCGTAGCGCACTTGAAGACGTAGCTGAAAGAGCTGTTTTTAGCAGTCAAGTAGAAATTCATGGACTCGAGGGTCTAAGGAAATTGGGCCATCCTTTTTATTATTTTCGTTTGCATAATATCTCTAATCTTCTCTATTCTCTCATCTCGTGGCGTTGTACCGCATGGAGAGTGTTTCGTCATGAAGCGACAGCACTTGCAATAGGATGACACTGTTTATGTGCACTTTAACATTTCTCTTTTTATGTTCTGCTCAAGCTTTCCAGAGTTATACGAGATTGTGAAACTTATTGAAATGGGCTTTCGCATCACGCACCGTTACTCCGGTTGGGATTTTATGACACAAGAAGAGCGGGAACATAATATGAAAGCTTTGACCTTTATGGTGGGCGAAGAGTTGAGAATCTTCCTCGTCACTTGTTTGGATACTCGATCGTTGCCTCTGAGGCATCAAGCCCCTCGCTCGGGGGAGTTGCGTTGGTAT
>JALLAU010000813.1:0-12507 GCA_036939495.1 Thalassiosira hispida
CAACAGTCAACAGTCAACAGTCAACAGTCAACAGTCAACAGTCAACAGTCAACAGGCAACAGCAACAGTCAACAGCCAACAGCCACCCCGCAGCCAACAGCCAACAGCCAACAGCCAACACAGCCAACATCCAGCAGCCAACCTAGCTAGCCAACAGCCCCAACAGCCAACATCTGACAGCCAACAGCCAACGGCCAACATCCAACATCATCCATTAGCCAACATTCAATAGACAACACAGCCAACATCCAGCAGCCAACCTAGCCAACCTAGCCAACCTAGCCAACGTAGCCAACGTAGTCACCAGCCACAGCCAACAGCCAACAGCCAACCTAGCCAATAGCCCCAACAGCCAACAGCCCCTACAACCAACAGCCCCAACAGCCCCAGCAGCCAACAGCTACTCCCTCTGGATCATGTAAAAGTGCATATTGGACGGACATACGGCGGCTCACAAAAAAGTGCCGTGGTGCTCGCTACATAGATATTCGTCGGCGCCAGGTTGGCGCGCCATTTTTTATTTTTTGGTCGCGATGATCTACCGTAAATAGATCGTTATTGCTGTGTGTGGCATGTGTTCATTGGAGCATTTGTTAGAGATCGGCGCAGTCTTCACCGTTTGTGAACAGGAAGACTTGGAAACAAGATAGGAATAGGAGTGTATTAGATTGGTAGATTCGTGAGACACAGAGCTTTCAAACGATGTGTAATTCGTTGGTCCAGATCTAGTATAGCCCTTAACCCGTAAGATCTAGCTAGCGGGGCACTTTTCCGTGAGCCAGAAGGAGTACCAGCCAACAGCCCCAACAGCCCCTGCTGATCTGATCCTTCAGTCCCGTGGGACTCATCCTGTACATACATGAGTCCTGCACGACTGACTATGGACAGACCAAGATACAAGCTCTTAGCACCTCACGATACTTCGAACGTCTGACGCAGACCTTCCACAACCGCAACACAATAGTATTTCATCCTACCATAACTTGATACAGTCACGTTGACCATGAAATATATGACTGTCTAATTGATGTATTAGCAGCCCCAACATCCAACAGCCAACACCCCTCCCCCGTCCCCCGGCACCAACCTAGCCAGCAGCGCCCCAACAGCCAGCAACCCCAAAGCTAACAGCCATCAGCCAACAGCCAACAAACTAAATACAATCGGCAGCCTACCTACACACCTACACACCTACACACAATACATACACCCAGGCGGGTCCATACGGTGATCGCGATTATACTGATTTGAAATACCTTAAAGTTTAGGAATGTTAATCTGCTCACAACCCGTATCTCTTTGTTAGCTCAGTTGGTAGAGCGCGGGACTGTTAATCTTGAGGTCATGGGTTCGATCCCCATACGAAGAGTTCTTTTCTCATTTTTATCCGAAATTGATCCTAACTTACTCTAAATTACTATGAATTAGATAAATTCACAAGAATTCATCCTATTTTCTCAAGAAAGTTATCACACGAATATCGTCGCTATGTAGTTAGAAATTATACCTGCCTTCGTACCTACGTACCATACGGTAGTCATGGATGCATCTGCATGACCGACCCGTGACCGACCATGACTATTATGTGTCTATTCAATAAATCACTGATATGACTGATATGACCACGGACAGATAAGTATGACCCCGGTAAATACATCGACGCTAAAGCATTGAGTCTCGCATTGTACCGAAAAGACAGGGTCCATCTAGTTAGATAGGTTTCTTCTGACAGACATTTATGTCTCATGACACTTCACTTTTTTGCTGACTGAAGAGAAACAAACATGAACATGAACCATGAACCATTGTTGATGTTGAACATCATCGACTCCACATCGATCCTCACCACCCAAGAGCAGAGACCGCCGCGCCCAAGCTAAGCTAGCTATCTAGGTAGCTAACAACCCAAAGCAACCGACCGCACCACCACCATACCACCCCGCCCCGCCCTCCTCAACATCAACAAGAAATGTTGTGTACAAGAAGAAGGACGGCAATGTGTTGCACGTAATCTAATGCAAGAAAATAACCCCAGCAGCAAGCAGCAGCGCATCCTTAGCAAATCATAAGGTCCCAACAAAGAACAAAGAGCGCCACATGCGGAGCTCTCCCACTGGCGCCGTCCAACAACAACAACAACAACAACAACAACCACCACCGAGTGTTCGTGCCAAAGGAGGCCCTACACAAAGTCAGGGAGTTCGAAATTCGCCCTACGGCATCGTCCCCCCAAATATTATCAATGCCACAATAATAACAACAACAACAACAACATCATCGAGCATAAATCCAAATAATAATAACGGGAACATGAAATCACAAGTAGTAAGACCTACTCGCGAGGGACCACGCTCGTTGCGAGAGGGACCGGGACCCCAAAGAAAAATAAGCAATTCCAATTCCAAGGGCCCTCCGACGCAGCAGCAGCAACAGCAGAAACAGCTTGGCAGCGACAGACCCCAGCGTCGTCCCAACAATACCAATCGACGTACAAGTTTTGGTAGCGAGAGTAATGAATCAAAGTCTTATAGTGAAATAAGAAAGGCTTATAATATTGGCAGCGGTCCAAATCCGTTTACGAACCATACCAACTCAGGCTCAGGGGTGACGAAGCCAGATTCCGAGGAGATGATTGCTCCACAAATAGTTCCCACCAAGTTTGGCGACACGAGGAGTGTCAACGATGGCACCACTGTAAGTTCCGGCATGAAGACACAACAGACCAATAATAAAAGCAGTCCAAATATCCAGCAGGGGAGCAACATGGACCTCCGACGCAACCAGAGCCACAATGATGTACCCAATATCCAGTCCGAGGGATATGCCTCCGACGACGTCAGTACTCCCCCCATTGGAAATAATGAACCGCCACCGCCAGCGAGTGGTAGGGGACGACCGCGACGTGTCGGCAACAACGCTCCTCCCATTGCCGTGCCACGACCAAGACGACGAGCCGCAAGCAACGCTCCTCGTCCCAGTGCTGCCGTCGTGGGCGGCGGCGGTGTGCCCAGAAGATCGAGCAATGCCCCCCCCCCTGCTCCTGGCGAGGGATTCAAGCGAAGGTTGACGCACGATGGGTCTGCCACCCGACCCACCATGTTCCATCGCAGACAGAGCCTGTCCGACGGTGAGGGAGTGGCGAACCAAAAGAAGATTGCGCGCAAGCGACACCTCAATTACGGGCAAAACCTAATGTCCAACGGAAGAAGGAGAAGTTCTCATTCCGACGGAGAAAACAGTAATTACGCCAGCAGCAGCGATGGCGAAAACAACAACAACAACAACAACAGCTCTTCCCGCAGTAATAATCGACGGGGCAGTGTGGCCTCCATGAATTTGAGACCATTGCCCGAAAATCAAAGCTTTCGAGGGTCCAATCACTTTGCCGCCTGCGTTGCCAATATCACATCCTCCGAAGACGGAGACTTAGATTATTACCCATCCGGTGATCTAAACGCCATGTCGCTGGGAGATCTCAAGGGCGAATTACAAATACACGGGATAAGTGTCGAGGGAATGTACGAACGCAGCGATCTCATTAGCGTGTGCGCCACGGCCAGGAAGAAGAACATGGCCCAGAATAGTTACAGGCCCGTTCGAAGGAATAGTTACAGCGCGCACCTGGACCAGGCTGGGGAGGCCCCGGGAGCCCCCCCTCCTCTCATCCGCCCGAGCTCGCTGGGACCGAGGCGAAGGGGAACAGTGGATAGCAAGGCTGCTGCGAATCCCCAGCAGGGCTTTGGAAATAACACTCCCGAACGGCAACGACGGCAAAATCTTAGTCATCAACGTGTCTCCAGCAATGTCACGCTAGGCAGCGAACGCCGTCCATCGCGCGAACCATCACGCGAACGCCGTCGATCAAACCCTTTCGTGAGACGACGCACTTCTTCTAAAAGCTCCCTAAGTTCCATGGCCCATTCCGACATTGACGACGATGACAACAACAATTATAACAATCCTGGATTTAACACTGTCATTCCGGCTCACGACATTGAAGGCTATAATGACAATCACGACAATCCTGGATTCAACACTGTCATTTCGGCGCCGCTCGGCGTACCCATGGGAGGGTTTGCGCAAGATATACAGAATCCAAATGCTCAAATGGGTTTGTTGTTGGAGCAGATGCAGCAGTTGGAGGAACAGATGAATGCTCCGGGGGATCCTACGCTGCCTATTAGCGATGCTCAGTTTGCGCAGCAACAGCAACAAGGGGGGCATGGGCAAATGCATGGGCCCGGGAGTCAAGGGCGGAGAACGCCACGGAGAATGATGAGCACCGGAAGTGGTGGCGGTCGAAGTGTTGCCACTGGAAGTGGCGGCCGTAGTGTTGCCACTGGCGGTCGAAGTGTTGCCAGGACTGGAAGTGGCAACTTGAGCGATGGCACTGGTGGTGATTTCAACAACAACTCACGACGCATATCTACTGGTTCTGGACATAGTGGCGGGTGGTACGTTGGCCAAACACCCAGTGCCAATGTGAGCACGAGAAGTGCCGCAAGCATGAATACTGGAAGCATGCATAATGGAAGTTCGAAGAGCATGAACGAGTTGTTTAATACAAGTGGGGGATCCAATACTTTTAGTGAAGGGAGCAAGAAGCAAAAGAAGCGTGGGTCTGGTCCAGGACTAGACGCCTCCCGTCGTAGCAATGCCGCAGTGTCGGATGAATCTCCTGTCACTCTAGAGACGGATGGGCTGGAGAAGGCCAAGGGCAAGAACAAGTGTCTGTGTCTTGGCCTCCGGTTTTCGAAAAAGAGTTTATGCATTGCTGTACTCCTTACGTTGATTGCCGTTGCGGCGTTGGCTGCCGCGTTGGTTTACGCGTTTGTCATTGACCAACCTCCTGAAGATGAACAAACTACGGCTAGCAGTGGCGGAGGAGCTGCAGGCGGCAGTGATGTAGTTACCCAATCTGATCCAGATAGTCCGCCGACGTCGCCATCTAGGAGATCCACCCATAGATATTGAAGGACGATGTGCTCCCTCCAACTTGCCCGGTAGCCTATCAGCGTGCCTAGCGGCATGTCTACCCTCGAAATGCTGCTATTCAAACCAGAGCGATGTAGAATCGTGCTTTGACGGAAGTGATGAACGTTCTATAGATGCATGTCGAAGGTACAAACCGTATTGTGATGTGGTTTATGATGCATGGGAGGGTGCCACGGAAGGTGTATTGAAGATACCGAATGTACAGATTGTTCAGTTGTGTATGGCGGAAAATGGCTTGGCGAATAATAATAAAGAGGAGGAGGCAGCCGAGAACGGTACAGAGTATGCTGGAGAGAACGCTACGTCGGCAAACATTACCGAAAGCATGCTGTCGACCGAGAGTTTCGAAAGGAAGCGTCTTCGAGGTCACCGTGACACTCGACGAAGAAAACTACGAATCATCGACACACCCAATCAAATATGTCAACAACACTGCAAATCTGCCAGATGTTGCCATGCCCCCGCCTACGCCGAGGGACTCGTCCTCTCCGCCTCTGGCGTGTACACTGATTCCGTTCGTGGCGACCACGTCGTTACCGATTGTCAAGAAGACTTTGGCAAGAACCGTGAGCGATGTAGCGAGTACGATAAGTTTTGTGACTTTTCATTGAGTGGAAATGATTGGAGTGGGAATGGTCTGTGGACAAGTCGTCCTACACCATCGCCGTCTGCAAGGCCGACGATGCGCCCGTCAGGTACGCCTACGGATAATGCCATTAGATGGACTAGTCGGCCTACTCCGAGTCCGACGGTTACGTCTTTGCCTACTCTTACACCGAGACCTACGGATGATTCACTTGAGGAACTACCGTCTCCTTTAGAGGTACAGCTCGATCCCGATCGACCATCCTCAACACCCACTGCTACATTACATCCCACCATATCAAGTCCTCCAACCAACGTCCCATCACCCTATCCTACAATCCTTCCAGCACAATCACTCGAAATTTCCGCATCCTGTTCAGGAACTGAAAATATCGAAATGATTGCAGCAGGACTATCACCGGCACGTATTGACTGTCTCGCGGCATGCTCCAATGGTTTATGATGTTATGCGCAAGAGTTGGGATATGGGAGTTGGATGTCATCCTGTTATCCCGGTAATGAAGAAGCTTGTAAGGAGTATCTACCGTGTCTTGTTTTGGTTCAGGGGAAGAATGTAGCGATTTCCAACGAAGACACGGCTCCCGAGGACAACAATGACGAGGTCACTGCTACCGAGGACAGTGTTGTCGAGAGCACTTCTACCGAAAACACTGATACGCAGAACAGTGTTGCGGTGAACAACACAACTAACACCACCAACAATATCGTCGAAGCTTCTATTCCAGTAGCAGAAGACCCTGAAGATCCTCCAATAGTACCAGATCAAGACATCATTGAAGCTCCTATAATATCGGCACTAGCAGCTCTGTGGCCAGAACAAGACCTTACGTCCCTATGCTCCAATACCCTCATATCCACAATTGATGGCCTCGAAGAATGCGAACGAGCCTGTCAGGCCGGATCGTGTTGTAACGCGAAGGACAACGAGCCCTCGTTTTTCTCCAACTCCAGAGAGATATGTGCACTGTATCTACCGTGTGTCAAGGTTGCTAATTTGCACCAGGGTGGCGACATTGTAGGAGAAGAGCCGATGTCGTCTTTCCCAGTGGAAGAAGAGCCACAGCCTCTCCCGGTAGATGAAGATGAGCCTCAAGAAACCTAGATCACAGAACCAGGGGAAGAGCCGATTGTGGCTCAACAAGATCCTTCAGAAATTCAGCTACCCCCCTCGGCACCTCCCGACTTACCCTCAGTGTGCTCCTACGAATCATTGTCATCCGGCGGTACCACGTCGGGTGTGGAGTGTTTCCAATTGTGTAGTCCGGGATCGTGCTGTTCGAATTTGGGCTCGTGTTTGGAGGGAGGTGCTGGTATATCAATGGATACCTTGGATCGTTTGCGTGATATCTGCATGACGTATCAACCTTGTGAGTAGTTATTTACAGATCAGATGATATGAATTTCTTTCCCAACAAAACTAACGCCCTTCCACTTGGTTTATCTACCTCAGGTAATAATCTTAACATGGCAGCTGCTCCCCCGACCAACCTCGACGAAGTATGCACTGGAAACAACAACTCCAACGCGGACCAGTGCTCCGCCATTTGTTCTCAAGTTTCCTGCTGCTTCTCCGACTCATCACCATACAACAACGACGTCAACATATCGACTAATAATAATTCTCCGTCTTCGTGCTACGTTCATTTTGAAGATGTATGCTCCAGGTATGCTCCATATTGCGACCCAAATTACATTGCCCAAGAAGAACCCGTAACGACAACTGCTGCGACCGTGGTTGTCAATCTACCCCCTCCATCGTCCGATTTGGAAGCGCTATGCTCCTTTTCTGTCGACTTTTGTACTGAAGTTTGCAGGGTGGCATCGTGCTGCTTCGGGTCGTCATCCGAGCCGAGTTGCGTTGCCAATAACGAGGAGAGATGCAAGGAATATTCTCTCTGCGCCACACTATATGACCAAGAGTCCTAGGCCCAACTTATAGTTCATATTATAGTTACATATCTACGCCTTGATGTCAAGTTTTGTATCTTGTGCCAGTTTGGAGGGAGCTTGTCCTTGTTGATGTGTCTCTCGAGCATTCGTATCCAGCCGACCAAGTGTTCAAGCCGTGTGAGATGAGTTTTTGAAGACTTGTCTACATCTCTCCATTCGGAAGGTATCATCTCAATCTTCATCAGCTCTGTGTTCTCACTGGCAAAAGTCTTGATATCCGTCAGGGGCAAGGAGTACGCTTGCCCAATTATTGTCCTCGGACATTTGCATCCCCGTGGAAGTTGACTCGAGGCTGGATTCCTCCTAGTAAATCCAAGTTTGCATGTAGTGAGTTGTCTTCGGACATGTTGTAGTGACGAAGACAGTAATGGAGATAGCGACGAAGGGAGTAACGACGTGCAGGAGTCGAGCCTCAACGCAGGTCAAGCCGTCCCAGGACAACAGAAATCGGACGAAGACGACTCAGACGAATATTGATAAGGGTGAAGAATACGACGACAACAGCTACCAGATCTTCCTTGAAGCTACGAGAGATAATATTTACATGAAAAATTACGAAATTCTTTATTCTCTATTGACTATGATTCACAATATATTCAATAGAAATCATGTCTCTAGCGCTTCAGATGACGCCACACACAGCTCTCTTTACAACATATTATGTGAACTTGATTTACTACATTATTTATAGCTATCTATTGTAGACTGTCATTGAATAAGTCTAACACAAATAATACACGGAACAAGGAAATATGCTGAAAGCAGAATAATGGATCTTCTTTCCAACACTTTTCTAACTCAGAAGATCCAAACTGAACCATATATCCTTCGCCTAAATGGCGTGGAGAATGTTAATAATATTCTAATTCCAACCTTGCTCGAAGAGGAGTGGCGAAAAAGCACGACACCGAAGCGGAGGCGGAGAATGCATTTGCTTCCTGTTGTTTTGGGCACCCATGGCCACCATGGGCGGGGTGAATAAATCTCGCGGATCCATGCCTGCATCAGTCGAGTCTACTGACAGTCCCAATGAGTGCATACTGAGCTCGGACCGCAGCAAGGGTTTGAACACGGCAGCTGAGAATTCGGATGACTCGGACGACAACAAAACTGGAACCTTCTCTTTTAGTCCGACGCCCGACGAGGAAGCTTCATGGACAATGTCCAGTCCGTATAGGCTTGACCGGCTTGACATTGACAATAGGCTACACACGGATTGACGATCCCTGGAAGCGCCTAATGCCTTTGTGCGTGAATACTTGGGGCTTGCCATGATATCGGAAGAATCACAGTCTGAGAGAGAGCAAAACGTGGTGAAGGTGGCGTCTGAGGATTCGCGCTTGTTCATTCCCTCGTGAGTTGACACAGGATGGCATGGCCATCTGCGACTTGCGCTGTCATCTAAGGTTGTTGCAGCGTCCTCCTCAAAAATAGTTGGCGCAGTTGGAGGAGATGACAGGCCACGCAGGCTGTGATCGCTACACCTGCTCCTGCTGCGCCTCATGAGGCTTCCACTCCATGGCTTGTTGAACGACGGCGACTCTACACACCTATTAAACGAAGGCGACTCTGCGCGTCCATGAAATATAGGCGACTCTGCACACATGCTGGGACAGCTCGGCTTGAACGAAGACTTCTTTCCAACATCGCAGTTCTTCGAGGGCTTGGATTGGGGCAGACAAAGTAAAAACTCTGCATTATCTCCATCGATATCACTATCATCGTCGGTCAACGGTTCATTCGACCGAGCCGCCTCGGCAATGGCATCGGCTCGAAGAATTCTTCCGAGTGCTCCATCTCCAGCATTCGGACTCGTATCAAACAAAGAACGAGACTTATTTTGAGTTAGGGGCATGGGCCTTGGTAAAAAACTTGGGGATCTTAGTTGGCTTGGGTGGGCATTCATATCTTGTCCTGATGATTGAAGGTTGTTAAATGTGATAGATGGCACGGGCTTCTCGTTGCCGGGAGATGTGTGGGACGAGTTCTCGCCATCAGAGCATGTGAAACTTGAAGAGCTACAACCGTCTCTAGTATCGCGGGGAACCGCCAGGGGAGGGAGCCAAAGGGTTGGCATATGATATGCTGGACCCTGCGTCAGGGCTACCACTTCTGCTTCTTCGCTTTCTACTCGGCCAAGTTCATTTTTGATATTTGGTCCTGGACTGAGATCTTCTTCCTTGTCCCAAGAAGCAGCCTTGTGGTGCTCAAATCCATTCAAGAGAGAGTCCATTTCATCGGCTTCTTTATCCCCCGGGCTGTCAGTCACGAAGGACAATGCTGGTTGAATAATGTTCTGGGCTTTAGAGTTCAAGGTTAACCGTGGCAAGGACAAAACATCGCTGCCATCGCCCCTGGGGGATGGACGCAGCTTGCCCCTAGGCGTTAATTTGATCATGGGCAATAGATGATGGGTGATTCCATTCGACAGGGGTGCAGATGTTGAAATCTCGGGCATTTTTACATCACTAAGCCTGGGAGTAAGTAAATAATCTGTCTTTCCAAAGTCTTCGATACTTTCACCTTTTGCCACCTGGTCAAGCGAACGCATCAACGGAGATGGCATGCCCACACCGGATCTTGATGCTGAGGGCGAAATCAAAGGGCTTCCATTCCTTGATAAAACAGTGAGCGGGATTACACGGGGGGACGAGGTAGAAAATGGAGATGAACGCGTGACAGCTGTACTATCATTGTTCACACCACTTGCCCCCGAGCTTGTATCATCGTCTCTTCCATTAGGGTAAAGTCTTGGGGGAAGCATTTTGAATACCGACCCCCGCTGATGGCCAATGGGAGTTCGTTGTTGCCCGCGCAACGAATGGAATGGAGAACTTGTGGCAGAGCCAGGAACAGAGCTTCTTGGAGCTCTCTTGGGTGTTCCCAAAGGAGTGCTACCCGCGGAGAACACAATATTTTCTCTTAAAGATGAAGTATCTACAGTATTGGATCTGCTAGATCCCCTCATGTTATTTGGAAAGATACAATCCCTATCCTCAAGATTTAATGATGGCGAGAATGTAAAGGTTGGCATACTCGGTAGAGCCTGATTGATCAATTGAGAGCGGCTGCTTATTGAACTGATGTTTTCAGAAGTCGGAGACATGGAAGACAGTGTAGGTGATGGCGAAGTAAGAGTTAAATTTTGCATCATCTGTCTACCTTTGGGAGTAAACGGACTTGATATTTCTTGGCCTTGGCGGCCCACGGCGGCAGCATCTATTCTCTCTTCTGGAGGCAAGCTTCGCTTCCCATTACTTGTGAACGAGGCTTGGTCATCAGTTGGAGTTGATGGGAATTTCATCAATGGCGGGAACATGGGAGCATTCTCTGCAGATGCAGCTACTGGGGGAAATTCCAGAGGTGAATCATTACGAGAATCTTCTGAACCGTCACTGGGGGAGGTCTCTGGACTCATTTGCAGCCGTAGCCTATGAGTCTTCTGCTTCTTTATTGGGGATGAACAAGCCCCGCCCCCCAAACCCAAAAATGACGCGAACATCGGAGGGGGCATTTTTCTTGGGGGACTTGTAGCTCCGCCGCCGGCATCAGTGGATGATGGATGCATAGGTCCATCAGGACTGATTGCGTGTACACCAAAAAACGGATTTGATGGCAAGACCTCATCATTGATATTGAGTGGATGACTATTCGATCTTGGTCGTAATTTGAAGGCCGGCGACGATGAAGCACATGGAGGCCTTGCTTGATACGAGCTGTGATTTGCATTGCGATCACATGATGATCGCAATGTCAATGTATTGGGCACTGAGGAAGGTATCATTTTTTCCGCTGTCAAAGAATTTGAAGCTGGCATGTTTTTGGTGATTCAGATTATGGAGTGATTGCTCGGCAAAGCAATCAGTGCGTGCATGAAACATGAAATACCTTTGCCATCATTATTTGCCCGCAGAATCAGAATACAATCTAATGCAATGCTGCATGCATCTGCAGTCTGGGCAGGAAACCCAATGACAGCAACAACCAGGCAACAACCTCAACAACACAGACACAGAAGATAACGACAGCTGGCAGTCTCAATAACGTATGTGGTACCTATTTGTATTCCCGTGAGTCTCCAGTCACCGTATGTTTGGATTGTAATGCAAGATGATTTTCACCTGCCCGTAGTACATAGTACCCGAGCGACACACACGTTGAAAAGGTCTTGTTTTGGAGTTATTGCGCGTTCAAAATCGAGGTTCTTTATCCCTTAGGATTCACATTTTTGACACAAGGGTAGGTATTGTCAAAACGACCCCAACCCGATGATATCTACGTTTGTACTAATTCCTATGTATACTCTATTGGGGGCTCGACTCTCTTTAGGTATACCCTGGGTTGGAATCTCAGTTTGACCAATTCTGACAGAGCCACTTTTATCGGGCGGAATTAATTCCCAGCAACTTTTAGGAGTTAGACGTTAGACTGTTTTAGATTTTAGACCTCCAATTTTAGGTATCTGTACTAACTAGTATTTCACAGGGCTAGTACCTAAAAAAGAAATGAAGGTCTAAGGTCTAAGCCCCGGGGTATTGTAGTAGCTGAGCATTAATTGTCTGCCCTGCATTACAAACCAAACATCATGATTCTATGTTCGTACATAGGTACATAGGTAAGGTACCTAGGTAAATCAAGGGATCTGTGATCTGTGATGGATGATGGTTCTTCGCGACGCCGTGAGTGGTGCTTTACCCAGCTTACCATTTACATAGGAAGTTGGGACGAACTATGACATCACATGGGTACTCGGCCATCACAAGTGACATGTTCTATTCTGATTCCGTGCTGTTCTTTGAAGTACGATAGTGTCTACTTTTATGACAGCAACAGCCTTGGGGTCCTCCTGCCTCCTGGTGGATGGTGTCAGAAGATGATGTCTACAATCCGAGCTCCGAAGGACTAGGGACCACCATATTATGGTAAGGTGCCCACTACACAAAATCAATATTTTGC
>JALLAU010000814.1:0-12510 GCA_036939495.1 Thalassiosira hispida
AAGTAGGACCTTCGATCAGCCTCAAATGCCTTGTTTTGGCCTGATTTGGGCAGAAACAGGCCTCCATCGGGTCATTCTGTGGGTCATTTTGGAAATATCAAGGGAAAACCCTTCTCTTTAATGTAAACCCACGAGTTCCTACGTAGAATCCCCCCAAATTTTTGGATGCATTTAGGGTTGCATCGCCCCCCAAATTGTCACCGGGCGCCCCCTATGCGTTCGAGCCTACCGACAAAACAGGTGACAATAGTAGGTTTGTCTTCTTCAATTTAATCAACTCAATTCATCTCATACGATACCTAATAAAACTCATAAGCTTCAATGCACCATTTATTATTTGAATCAAATGGGATGATGACGCAATTCTCGATATGATGGAACAACTTGGCGGCTCGCATCTCCCGGCGGATGCTGCTACACCCTCATCATCGCAGCCTACCACTATTACACAGGCGCTGCAGCGGACATGCGTTGGACTGATATCGTCTGGGGCACCGATACCGCGCTATTCGGAATTTATTGATAACTCCACCAGGACTTATACTTCGATACGATTGAAATGCGGAGTGACTGTTCAAGTAGGAGAACACGTATTGGAGAGCTGTCCGGGAATACTTGAGGATTTGAACGTGGATCTGATTGGATGCTATCCGTTCTACCGGCATCGACTAGAAGATTGGTTCGACGTACCCAAATATGGGTCAATCGCACGTATGGTTATCATTATATTTTTGGTGCAATTATAGATATCTTATTGCAAACATCCCGTTCACATAGTTCATATTCTTATCTTCAATTCTTATGCTCAGTTACTCCTACGGGCCAGTGAGCAATCCCAAGAAATGCTCACATACAACTGCCCACCACTTTCCTGGGTGGCTTTTGTGGTAAGATAGTTTTTGTTTATGGAATATGCTCATGCTTCTCTGCTACATATATTTCCATCACACTCCTACTAACACCAATCTGACGCACTTAGTGTCCGGGATAATCCAGACAAGGAAGAATCCATCGAGATCTACAATTCTGCTGAGTATCAACGTATGCGGCTTCATTACAATGGAAGCGGGCTCATTCTTCATGAGCTGTGTCATATCATACATCAAAAGATTTTACCAGGAGGTTTGGGCAATGCTATGGTAATAGAAATTCACCATATCGCAAAAGAAAGTGGAAAATATTCAAAGGTACTCCGGCGTGAGTTGCAAAATGAATCTCATCTTAGTACACAACACTAGCCTACTGGTTATCTTATCGATTTGTTGCTTTCAAAAAGGAGATTGGGCTCTCAAGGATGTAGACACTGACATGGCATATTGTATCATCAACCACAAAGAGTTCTTTGCCGAAATCTCAGTGTCTTATTTGGCCGACTCCTATCATGATTTTGATGGGGCAGGGACTACATAATGGCAAAGTGCTCTCCGCCATTTGTTTCGCCAGCTGTTATTGAACGCATACAACAACAGACACTGCAAGACAGCCAATCATCATGCTCAAGTAAATGCAGAGTGATGCCAAGGATTGATTGTATGGTCTTACCTCATTGTTCAAAATTCTTCCCATTTACCAAGGGTCAGCTAAGGCGATATGATCCGAGGGTTTTCAAGTGCTTTGTAAAAATTTGGCAATACATTGAAGGGTGGGAAGACCCAGAATTGAAGCGATGTTACAGCTGTGAATGGTTTTAGTCTTTCATTCATTAGATCTGACTCATATCACATGTATGTCATCGTGTGTGATGCTACGAGGCTTCCTTCTTGCCATATGGGCCGTGTTACCTTTTGTGTTATTGCATCCAGGCCTTGATGAATAGTACTGTAGAGTTGGAATTCTCAATTCTCAATCTATCTGGGCTCATTTCAAGACAGGTTGAGAAAAGCCAGCCAAGTGACAAGCGGTTTCTGGAATGTGCACCCCTCAGTTTTGTCCTAGGGACACTATGTTCGTGTGTTGCCACTATACTTGAGGAAAGCTGACGAAAGCAAGACTTCATTTTGTGTCAAGAGTTTTGGTCATTATATAGATCTTATGCCAGTAAAATGTTCATTCATATGTGAAGCAATTTTTGATGCACTTTATATCCATTTAGGTTGTTGCAACAAGCTCGTTCATTCAATCTTTCAGCAGAACTCATTCCTTTTGCATGCTTCGCACTCACAAGTGAAGCCATACTTTTCACGTAGCGTTTCACGGCGTGTTTTTGTCGACCGCGTTGCAATGCACTTTCCCAAATAGTTGAGTGTAAGTTCCTCACCCACTTTTATACCAATGTTTACGGGAACGATAGCTTGCTCATTTGGCTGGGCGGGAGTTAATCCCACATCCGGCGGCAACTGACTTTCTAGACCCCGATTCAATTTCTCCACAGACATCATTAACACACGATTCAGTTTCTCCACAGACATCACAGTTGTGTTTGATAAGCAGCTGTGATTAATCCTACATATCTTTTCAAATAATCCGCTTTGGAATGTGTTTGAGCGACATGTACCATAAACGGTCTTCAGATTCTCCATTTTTCTCCAAAGGTCCTCTGTAACATTTCCTTCCGTTTCATTCTTTTTCGCTGTTCGTACAGAGTATCGACCTTTGTCTTTGCCTGTGCCACGTTTACCCAGGCTAGTGCCGATTGTACCATTCAGTTTCTCCCCCTTTGGTGATTTGAGACCAAAAATACCTACAGGAAATTCCATGCCTATCGGAACATCCTGAAAAGCATCATGAAGTGATAGCCACTTCTTTTGAACCGATTCCGGCAGCTGGTTGAATTCGTGCTGATATGCATACACGCTAAGCTTGTCGAGCGCAGCTCGTGCCCGAACCGGAAACATTTCATTGAAATGTTCGTTCCCTTCTTCCCTCTTCGACCTTAACATGGCTACCTGGTGCCTCTGCCCTGATATTCTAATGATATGCTGGAGAGATTGAATTTCTTCGTCGATTGCAGTGACACCAGTGGGTGTGGAACTAGTATGAAAGTGCAACATTTTTTGGAGCATATCAGCAAACAATGGGCATTTCGTATGATCACTGTTCCTTCTTCGATGTCTTCCGTGGCGAAGATGCCAACGCTGTTCGGAGACTTAGCACGGATCTCAATCATGGCTTCCCCTTTGAGACAAGCCGCTGGGATTTACTCTGATTTACTGGTGCTGTATGGGATGAACACGAAGTTAGGGGAACAAAGAAACTGGCAATCTGCCCCCTAGGTATTTGGAGGTATTTGGGCGGCGCGCCAAACGCCACCCGTATTCAAAAATATAAAATATATTATAGAAATACATACATAACACTAATCACTAACTGCTAGCAGATATACCTTGATACCGAGGCCTTATCACTTCTCACTTGTTCTATGTCCAAAAACACAAAACACACAAAAAACAAAAATCCCATCGTGGAAAGTGGAAATCAGAGCGGCATGAAAAGAGAGCAAAGAGCATCAACACAGAGAGGCACAGCACAGAGCACAGTGGCACATTAACCACCACGCCATCATATCACACCGGGACGGGTCTCACATTGCGTCAACGTCAGCATTCTAGATGGCATCTCCAGCAAGGTCCTCCGCCGCCGCCGAGGATGGTCGCGACGACGCCGCCAGCACGACGAACGTAGTAGTAGTAGGCGCCGACGACTCCCTCGCGGTGGGGGAAAGCGTTTATCATCATATGGATCCTCTCGATCCACGAAAGCTCGCGCTGGATATATTTGAGGTGTATTGTCAGGAGATGCTCACGACGCAGTTCGTGGGGAGGAGAGCTTTCTTGATCAAGAAGATGGGGGTGAGTCGCGCATTGTCTATCCATTTTGTTGGGATTTACAGTACAGGCAGAGGGAGATGAAGCTCTCTCATTCTTTCCTTGTTCTTAATTCATCTTGCAGTACATGATCAGAAGACTTATCGGGGGGCAATGGAGCTACGGTCGCTTGTACAATCGCACGCTTATTGCAAACTTGATGTCACGTGTCTGCGGTCGCTATGCCTACGCAGTACCCGAAGAGATTGAAAAGTGCGAGCAATCTACTCTGGTAGATTTTCTAGTTGATTTCGCCCCCAAGAGATGGGCAAAGGTCATTATTCAATTCGAATCCCTGAGGGAGAACATGCTCCGGAGGGATGCTTCTTTGATTGTTCTGCCATCCGAACTTGATGATGAGAACAATAGCTCAGATCCCGAAGAAATAATTCCCGAGGAAGATGACGAAGTCGTCAAAGAACTTCAGTCTCATGATGATTTCACGACGGGCTACACGAAAATTATGGACTTGATGAAATTTCATAAATGTTTGAGTCACCTTCAGCCTCAGTTGGAAACGGCTATCCAAAAGGGGTCTATTGAAGGTGCAGAATCAGTAGTGATTCCAAACGATAACATTGTTGCCTTCAAGTGAGTGTCGATCTTTCTTTTGTTACAATTCATTCTGGTCTATAGATTTTTTTCTGATAACGTGTGTTTTCTTTCAATCAAACTATTGAAGCGATGAAATCGAGGAACAATTTGGCGATGCCAAAGACAGCAAGCATGCACGCATTCTCAATGATCTGTTGGAAATGAATAAAACGAGCAATGGGTCAGCTCGCATCGGAGGCCTGCGTTTGAAGTCGTTCGATGAGATTAAGCAAACATTCGCAAAGCATCCTCGTGAGTTTGATCTAGAGCGTTTCCAGTACACGTTCCATCAGTTAATTCGCCGATGGACGGACTTAGTTCTTCCCGTTCCTGAGCTGTCGAAGTTGAAGTATGGAACCCCCGCCGATGCCAGTGACGCTGATACTCGAGAGCCAATGGATACGGTGGATGATAAGGAGAACGTGGAAGCCCCTCGCGCTGACGTCGGTAAAGAACCTTCTTCTGTTGAAGAATCAACGAATGGTGTGCAGCAGCAGCAATGTAATCGTCAAAAACGCAGAGATGATAGAACCTCCCCCCCAGCCGATGTTACAAAATCATCTTTGCTCGAGAATGAAGCTGATGATCTTGTTGACTCCTCCTCACCTGATGAAGAAGAAAAGAAAATGGGATCTAGGGAAGTTCTTCAGCGCAAAAGGAAGGCCTTCATGAAGCAAGTGAAAGACCCCCTTGAAAAGTGTGTGAAAATTGCTCAGAAAGCAAAAACGCGACGTAAGGTAGATGATCCTGAGAGCGAAGATGACTCGAGCAATGAAAGTGCTGAAAAAGCAGCTAAACGCCCAACCTTTTGCAAACAAAAGAAGTCTGGGTACCAGCTGAAATTTGATTCTAGCGACTCAGAAGGGGACGGCGTGGCATTGAGCAAAGTCCCAGCTCGGTACAAGCCGTCAGCGAAGAAGTGTCAAGCACCGCCAGAGATTCATGTTTCTTCTCGAAACAAGCCAACTGGGAAGAAGAGGAAGAAGTTCACGGAAGAAGAAGACCGGGCTATCACACTTGGAGTAGAGAAGTGTGGGGATGGGAAGTGGGCTGAAATCAAAGCAGAATACGCAATGGAACTAAGGGACAGAGACCAGACTCAAATCAGATGTAGGTGGAGGACACTCACTAAAGATAGTGCGTAACACTGGTTTTTTATATTGGGGAATACTGAGTTTGACTATGTATTCGTCTTGAAAGAGCAATAAATTTATACAGAATAAGATACATGTTTGACATTTGGTGTTCACTTAGTACTCATTACATGTTACTTGGTAAAGTGATACCTTTCAAAGATTTGACGACTCTGTCCCAAGTTGCAGCTTCATTGGTGTCCCATTGCCAGTCATTTTTTGCGCTGTCTTGTCCCCCAAAAAGCCCTGTACCATTCATGCAAATATCAAGTACGCAACTGATCAAACTGTCCTTTGTACCATTCCCACTGCGTAGAAATTTCTCAGAGACTTGCATGATATCATAAAAGATAGCATTGCTCATTCCTGACATACGGTTCTTCATGGCCTGAAGGCCACATTCATCACTCTGCAAACTAGATGCCAAATTGCGACTTAATATTGCAACGGCCAACAAATAAACATAATCAATGCGTGAGAGCTCTTTGTCTTTCTTCTTAAGAGAAGATGAAAATGAATCAAGAAGACCACTCGAGTCACGGCGTGAAGAATCCAGACTAGGCAGCCCACCACTAACGGATTTGACCAAAGAGAAGAATAATGTCTCCCTATCCTCCTCCTCTATAGTGAGTAGATGAAGAATGGGATTGAGCTTCGTGAGCACGTCAGAAGTGATTTTGGCAGGAAAGCCGTGTCTGATAAAAAGCCGAATGAAATACGTGAACGTGGCATACTGCCCACCATATTCTAAGTAAGAGTTGCATACATCATTAACGAAGTCATTCAGTGCCTTCACTTCGTCTTTAGAATATTCATCAGACAAGGGCAGCCCACCAGCATCGAGCAAGTCTTGAAGTTTCTTCTCTGTGGCACCTGTTTCTTCGTCTTTGGAAGAGTCCTTTTTGGATTCTTTGGATAGGCGTGAATGCTTGAAGCAGGCCTTGATGAAATGGTTGACTAGCAAGGACGAATCAGTAACAGTGCTGCAGTCAAATCCAGAGAAGCGCTTGAAAAGCAACTTCAGAGCCGACTCAACGAACTCGTTACTCAGAATCGTTTCAGGAAAGAAGCAAACACTTGTTAGGTGGTATAGTTTTGTGCCATCATCGATTGAGCTTGCATAAAAGGTGTCATGTGACGCCGTTTCTAGCTGAAGGAGGAGGCAGAGAGTATGAGATACAATATCTAATAGCTCATCATTTTGGCCGTCTCCGTTGAGTGCATTCGGCGGTCTATCAGATTGAGAAGTCATTGTACTTGATAGTACATTCCACATCCAGATACCGCCAAGTGGTAGGAAAAACCTTTCCCCATCTCCATTACTTGATCCACCTACAAAATCCGCCGTACAACGTAGGGAGGTCAAAGAGCCCCTGTTGGCTTGCATATTTGAGCTGTGATTCAATTGCAACTTGCGTTCGTTGAAGCTAAGTTCGCTCAAGAAGAGCGTCTGGAGGCTTAGACATCGGGGTTCTGTTCGCTCTATCTCGTTCTTGACGTCGAAAAGTCTTTTCTGGCGGAATATGAATTCAGCCATTGCTTCGTGGCCCATGTTCAGCCTGCCAACAAGAGAAAATGCAAATGTTGACAGCAGATGCCAAATGTCATCCTCTAGTCCGCTGCTTGCTTCACATAAAATGCTCAGTACTGAGAATTCTGCCTCTATAAACCACGATTGGCGTGCGGGGTGGACATCGCTTTCTACAGATGCAATTCTTGATGAATGATTGCGCCCGTTGAATCTCTCTAAAGAATTGATGATCTTGATAATCAATTGTTTCTTCAAAGCACTTCCCAAGTCGTCTTCTTGACCAACGACTTTGACGTAACTCATGAATGAAGAAACGAGGGAACATCCAATGGCTTCCTCCTCAAGAGAATGCGACAGTGAATCACATGTGTCCCAGTATGCGTTAAAAGATGCCGAGAGTGCTATGGTGAGCGCATTATCCAGCATATCAGATTCGAGTGCAGCTTCAATGATATCCAAGCAAGACTCTTTTGACAACATGGGTATGGAGCTAGCTGTCATTGTTGGCGCAGCTGTTGATATGTAAGATGCCAACAAGCGCAATTGGGCTGAAGCAAGTTTCATATGATTTTTGCTGGAGCCACTGACAACTGTTTGGAATGAGGTGACACAACTCTTCGACGAAGACGCCAGCCATACACCTGACATAGCAACACAATCATCTGCTTCAGGTATCGGATGCATGTTCTGACTATTTTCATTCTGTCGAATAATCTTTGATGCATCGCATATGTTGGCAAACAAATGAAGATATTGCGCGTCAAGACTGCTCTCAGGTCTCATACGTTCAACACGAGGAGCCGCTATGCTTATAAGGGATTGCACGTGCTCAATTGCCAGGCCATACCTCATCAATACACGCAGTAAAATAAGGCTCCAGATTTGTATTCCTACTTCCTTGTCATTATATGCTTCCACACATGAAATTGCTTGCAAATCTGGTATGATTGTCTGATAAGGCATTTCAAGTTCAGCGATATCCCTGGATTGCCGTGCGAGATGACACAGCAGAATCAATGCTGGTAGTGCCGCTTCCGTATTGAATAGCCTATTATCATCATCATCATCATCCCTATTTTTAGATTGATCACTTTTCTCGGTGGCGACGTCACTTGATGGCGAGAGGCAATATGAAACGAGAAAGGGAAGTATGCCTTTGTGTCGGGCAATCGCCCCTGCTGCTCCTGGAGATCGCACCGCCAACATGGCTAGTATTCCACAAATGCTTCGAATAGTTCCATCTGAAATTTGCGTCCCTGTAGAATAATCAGTAGACAGACATAGGAGAACGTCCGATAGGCATGGCAGTACACGCATCCGTGACAGTAGAGTCCACGCAGGATCATTATAGAAAGACTTCGAATCTGACTCTGCCGTGGCAGCTGATGAGTCTGCTCGATAGCATGCATTATTCACGTCTTCTTCTTGATCAAGAGGTTTGATTTGTGTAGGTGGATAAAGCCCGGTGCCCGGTGGAACATGTGATACATCGTTCATGAAGCAACTTTGGTACAGTACGAAAGGATCGTCACAGCCAGCCGTTCCCGGGCTAACATTTACCGTATGATACGGATGGACGAATAAAGTCATGAGAGCATGTATACAACGGAGGACAATTGAGAGGAGCAGACGTCCACCCGGTGTCTGAAATGTAGCAATAGATTCATCGAGCAGGCATCGAATTGCCACTGGCAAGAGTTGCGGGTATGCCTTCTGCCTGGATTGCCTTTCGTCATGCGAATCCGAGAATGAATGTTCACGTCTGTTTTCAGCCAATTCATTCACATCCTCCTCTAAAATATCGCACAAACTTCTTGCACCAAGCAGCCTTTGCCTTGGGGCAGTTGAACGTAAGAGTGAGGTGGCAATATGAAGATTTTTTACCCGTTCGTTTGTCGCCCCCTCACCAAACTTCTTGACATCTGCAGTACCAGTGTCCAGTGAGCTTGACGGCAATTCAGCCGCAAGACCTAACTGCAATGCCTCTTGGTAAACTCGATCCATATCATCTGATGTACGAACTGACGAAAGGAGCTCTGCCGTCTTTTCCTTTTCTTCCATCACCTTTTTCTCTTCTAGTTGAATTTCCTCATCCTTTGTCAAACATGAGGTGGGTTGCTTTGGTTGAAAGTCACGTTTGATAATACGTGATGTACCTTTTTTTTTCTTTGCTTGTTTTTGTTGCGCCCTTCTTCGTAAAAAGGCAATGGATTCAACTGAAAGAATCGACTTGACTTCATCGACGCCATCACGTATTTCATCGAGTGACATATGAGCCAGCATAGATTCTGAGGCTCTTCCAACATCATCACTTCCTGCATTAGCACCGTTCGTCTGCGTATTTGACGTGCTTGCTCTGCTTGCTGTGGGTATAATATCATTTCGGGATCCGTTCCCCCCTGTCTTGTCCAACGCTTTTGGTGAATTCTGAACACGAGCACCAGATCTACCCCTGCGTGTAAATGAACCAACTGGAGCAATGTCTAGAGAGGGAAATCCTCCCGCCGTTGGGACTCCCAATGCATTGTTGCTGCGATTGCGTTGTTTGAATCGAGATTCTCTTGGCTTTGTACTTGTGGTTGACGACGATGCCTTCCTACCGCTATTGCTGGTGTCAACGACTGGACGTTCACGAATGTAATCCGATATCATGACGGGTCTGTGATTCATTTTGTCTGCATTATCTGCATCATCCCCACCTTCCCTTTCGTTGTCGGGTATAGTTACCTCCTCAGTAGATGTTTCTTCATGCATATCTTTCTCTGCACCGGGAGCTTTCCCCTGGCCCTTCTTCATGGAAGAAGCTGAACGAATTTTTGGAGCCCTCGACGATCGAATCACCGTTGCAGCGGGCATCTCCCCCTCTCCCAGCTCCATCATCTGTTGCCTACGCGAAAGGGATCGTTTGGGAAAGCCTTGAGCTTTTTGTTTCGTTTGTCGTGCAGCGTTGGCGCCATTATTTTGATGTGGACGAAAAGAACGTCGCTGCTTCTCCTCTTCTGGTGAAGGCATTGCTAGCAGCGAGGACACTGCCTCATCGGATAGCCCTTCCGTGTTCATTGTTTGCTTTAGAGGTGCTCTAGATATGGTGTGCTATCCTGCGGTGTCGGCTGTGGACGGACTTGACGTTGAGTGATGGGTGGCCGGCAGTCGTCAAGCGGTCGGTCGGTGGCTGGCGGTGGTTGTGAGTGGCGATGGATGATGGTGCTCATAACCCGTACATTATTATCTCGCGTAAAAAGAGCCTATGTCTCCGCCTGTGTGGTCAGCTAGACAGCCCTCTTTCTTCCGCAACATCTTTGACATAACTGGTGCTCTACCATAATACAAGATCAATAAGTGTGAGAGAGGTCGATCGGTTGGCTGCGTCATTCAGGGTCGTCCTGATCTACAGGATATAATTTAAGGCACATCATGATGTCAAAATACAATCAATACAAATAAGCAACTGCTTTACACGAGACCCTGTTTCCTACTACAATATCAAGCGGTAGACTCACCTGTAAATATTTCCCACTTTGAATGCCCTATTGAGTAAAATATTATGAGAGAAGATTGCTGAAGCAAAATAATGGTCTTTTAAGAAGACTCGCCTTTCATAACCATATCCGCCAAGAACTTTTCTTCCTCCTCTTGCTTCGTTTTTTTCTCTTTGCTGGCTGAGCCTCCATTCTTATTATGCGTTGACTCATCATTTGGTTTAGAAGCAAACAGAGGTTCGAGACATTTCAGTGTTGCGTTATCGGCCAGTTTACCCAGAGGAAAGGTTGTATTTGTTTTTTTCTCTCCTTTAGCATCATTATGTTTGGAAGAAAATGACTCATCATCAGATACTAAAGGGTTATTGGGCGCCGGCTTCGTCGATGGATTGCCATTCTCGTTGTTCTCTTCCTTCTTCTCTTTTGAATCAATCGGTTCCCATGCATCAGAATCATTATCATCATCCTCGAGAATCTCTATATCTGCACCCATCCACCTATCATGTGATGCTGAGTTGGAATTCTGGGCTGATCCATCAATAGAGTCAAACAAGTCTGCATAAGGTTGTACATTCCACATACTCTTCTGAGCTCGATAATTCAAAATAGATAATACCACCAATGCATATCCCAGAAACAGCACAGCAGTCCCAAAAAATGCACAACAATATCGCCAATTGTGGAGAAAAATTTGTATAGAATTCATTTCCTTTCCATATCGAAGCTCAGCTGAGTGTATTTGAATTGTCTGCAGTGTCGCAGGAAATGCCGCTGGGTTGGGTACTCCTAGGCTAATTTCCACCAATGACATGGTCTTTGTGTTGTTTGTATCCACATAATTATCAAAGCAGAGCAGACTAACTGCTCTTGTTTCGGACAAAAGCCCAGATGCCAATGGTATCATCAGCATGAACTTTCGAAATAGAGAGACCATTGTGCTTTCGTACGGTAGCATACTGTGTTGCTTTGATGATGCCAACAGTGATCTATCACCAGATCTTAAATCAACCTTCACCATAAATATTCCCAGTTGTTTGTTGATTTCTGACTCTGGTAGCGTGAGAGTTAGTTCAATAAAATATCGCTGCCCCTTTTTCAGAATTGCCCTGTCACTGGATGTTGAGTCGCTATCGTTTTCTTCAGTGTTGTAGCTAATATGTTTGTCATTGTTTATACACACATCTCCAACTGCATCTCCACAGGAATAATGAACCCATGGAGCACTTTTTGTTGATCTGAGATCCACAATGCCCATGGGTATGGGCATCATTGATTCTCCTGGCGAATAGTCGAAGAAAATTGGACGAGACTGAACCTCTAACCCACTCATACTTAAACTCCAAATGCCGGCATATGTCCCAATACTCAACAGAAAAATGGCGAAGATGACGAAGCATGCTTTGCTAACCCATATTATAATTGGTGCAACGCTAGAAGAGAACCAATAACGTAGCTGTTCATCAAAGTTAGGGTGAGGCGGCTGTTGGACTGGTTCTGCTTCGTACCCAATCGCGTTCAGCATGGCTCTTCTTGCTCTTTCTGCCGCGGCGTGTTCAGCCGCTCTCTCAAACTGATGTGCCGCATCCCACATTGCTGAAATATGTGTATGATGGCAGATGATGGCAACAGAATAGGTGTGCTGAATGCTGAATGAGGATGAGGGGATAAATAAGAACGGAAGCAGACTGGATCGAGTGTTGGAAAGGTTGTTGGAAAACGAAGGGGGGGATAACCCCAAGCGCAACAGTTGGGGTACCGAGCAGAAAGAAAAAGGGTAAACCTGAAGCTGAGAAGAACTGAAACTGAAACTGAGAGAATGCACTTCCTACAATTGTACATGTAACGTTTGTTGTTTGTTGTTGCATTACATTGCTACTACAATACCTATCGTACCTCCTACCTACATCTTATTATTATTACTAGCGGCCCCTATGGGGCTAACAGACATGGCATTCTATTGGAATGAGAAC
>JALLAU010000815.1:0-12498 GCA_036939495.1 Thalassiosira hispida
CTTCATGTTAGTTGGAGTGTTAGTAATTTAGGCTGCTACTGTCACTATTGCTTGCATTTTGTTAGCAGTGATAGAGAGTGGTACCTCGAATGCTGGGAGATGCCAGATGAGGCTTCTTGTACCTTATCCATGCACCCTCCAAGTTATTTGAAACACATAAGAAAAAGAAAACCACCCCCTATTATGTTATATCACACCATTTTCCATGCCAAAAGAGGGGCCCACTTGGCTGTCTCTGGTAGAAAAAAGAGCCTATTGATTCCAAATATTTGGGCGTCGAAAGATACCTTGGATGATGGGAGATGCCCGATGAAGCTTCTCAGACCTGTTCCATGAACCCACCATAAGTGATTTGAAACACCTAAGAAAAAGTATTGACGACAGTTTATACTTACATTACTTCAAACCATTTACCATACCAATATGGGCCAACTTGGGCTTGTTATGCTCTTTCCAAAAATAGTGCCTATTGATTCCAACCATCTGGGTGTTGAGTGATGTCTTGGATGTTGGGAGATACCAGAGAAAGCACCTCAGACCTGTTTCATGCACCCACAAAGTGGTTTGGAACACCTTTAGAAGTAATGGTCATCCCT
The DNA here is from genome assembly GCA_036939495.1 of Thalassiosira hispida. Taxonomy (NCBI): domain Eukaryota; phylum Bacillariophyta; class Thalassiosirophyceae; order Thalassiosirales; family Thalassiosiraceae; genus Thalassiosira; species Thalassiosira hispida. Next base: position 597 of record JALLAU010000815.1, read on the forward strand.
CTTACCGTTGTAATACACCATTTTCCATGCCAAGAAGGGAAGGTAGTTGCACATGGCTTGATCTGGAGAAAATAAAGAGCCAATTGATTGCAACCATTTGGCGTGGAAAGATACCATTGATCATGGGAGATATCAGAAAAAGAGTATCAGACGTGCTCCAGGCAACCACCAGGTGATTTGAAACACCTAAGAAGAAAAGCAATGGTAATTTCTCCTTACCTTACAACTCACCATATGCCATCATGAGAGGGGTCACTTGCTCTTGGGATGCTCTCCTGGCCTGGCCATAAACAGTGTCAATTGACTCCACCCATTTGGGACTAGAGTGATGACTTAGATGTTCGGAGATACCAGATGAAGCTTATTCTCAGTCCCAGACCTGTTCAATGCACCCACCAGTGGTTCGAAAGACCTGAGAAGCAAAACCATCCTTCTGAATGTTGCAACACGTCATTTGTCATGCCAAGGGAGGGCAACTTACACTAGGCTCGCTCTGCCTGGAAAACGAGCCAATTGATTCCAACCATTTGGGCATGGTATGGGTATGGTACTTTGGATGTTGGGAAGTGCCACAGGAGGCTTCTAAGACCTTCTGCCGTAAGCATCAACCCCAAGTGGTTCGTCCGAAACAACTAAGAAGCAACACCAGCCTCCTTCAATTTACCATGCCATGAGGGGAGCACTTTTTGTACTTGTTTGGCTCTGACAGAAAAAGAGGAGCCAATTGATTCCAACCATTTGGGTATAGAGTGATACCTTGCATGCTGGGAGACGCCAGAGGAGGCTTCTTGTACCTCCTGCTTCCTGTTTTTTAGTTTCAGTGATATATGAGGTATGAAACAATGCCACTGTGGCTTTGAATGAAACACATGACCCCAATAGTTGTCTTGCGACCGCTTTCATGTTTTATTGTCGCTCCCGGTTTCTATGGCAGGGTAATCATGGTTCCTTTGGAAACGGACAAGAAAGGAAAGGAACTGCAGGAATTCCTGGGAATTCCGGAGGAATGTGCAACATAGAATATGGGTAAGAAAATCTGGCTGGTATACTAATGATGCCACCTAATTGCACATAGGAAGCTTTGAGGGCTCCCAACGTAACATAATATATGACTCAGATTCAGATTGCCATCGGAGTGATGTCACTTCCTGGACCCCACTCCATAACTGTGACACTTTTGCAATCATTTACAGACACATTGGATGGTCCTGCTTCAGCCCTAGAACACCATTCCTGGCGCCAATGAGGGGTTGGAAAAGCAGGACAAAAGCAAAGAAGGAAAGAGGAGGCGCGCCATTTATTTTTACGTAGGAATAATATATTTCTACGTAGGAGCTCGAACCGCTGCCACTGCCATGCCAATGCCAATGCCACTGCCAACTAACCTGCCATAACCATAACCCATACCGACTGTTGCCCATCGTCGCCATTTCGGAAGAGCGCGAAGGCCGTGCATCACATCACCCTCTCCACTCTCTCCTTTTAGCAGGCTCTCTCAACGGAGGGGCGCGGCGGAAGACATATATCATCATGGCATCGTCGGCGATCAATCTCACCATCCCACCGGGCCCACTGGGCGTGGGCGTTCAAGTTCAACCGTCCACGGGAATGTGCGTCGTCAATATCAAGACCAATCCCGAATCTCTCCTCCAATTGGGGGATGTCGTCGTCTCGTTGAACGGGATTCAGTTGAAGGATGTGCATGGCGGCGTGGGGGCGTGGGTGAAATTATTTCAGGCGTTTGGGACGGGGGATAAGAATTTGGTCGTGCGACGTGGGCCATCCAAGTCCAATGCCGCGGCTGCTGCTGCCCATGCCGATTCAATCGAGGACAACATCCAAGCCTTTCTCGTCGGTCGATCTCTTCAGCAGCCTTCCACTGCCGCGGATGCTGCTGTCCAGGAGCCATCCATCGCCAGTATGGAAATGGAACAAAGGATCGTGAATGCGCGTGCCGCGGCGGGGTACACTGGACCAACCGGCAACAATTCCGCCGCCCCCGTTGCGCCGCCCCAGCAGCCTCCTCAGCCCAATGCAACAGCAGCCGAAAAGAAGAAGAAGCATGCCCTGAAGGATTCTTCCAAGCACAATGCTGGCGCTACCAAGAAGCAAAAGGTGGACAACAATCCTAAAAAGCAGTCGAGCAAGAAACAACAACCCGCCACCAAAAAGAAGTATACGGATATAGCAAAGCATCTCAAATCATCCAAGGAGAAGAATGACTCCTTTACTCACGACCATCACTACATGAAAATGATCTCGGAAGGATTTCCCGAATACGGATCCGTCAGTCCCTGTCAGAACTATTACATAGCAAAAACGAACGATAGTTATCGTACCATTGCGGATAAGGTTGGTTTGGATGATAATAATTGGAAGTCTCTCAACGGGGTAGAGTTCAATACACGGTTTTATGGAGTGTTGAAAGCGAATACGCAGTTTCAAAAGGGTACGATTGTCAAGATCCCTACTCAGTTGGTAAGAAGGACATATCTCATGTCCATGTTGATCATTGATTAGTGCGGTTCTGCATCATGCTTACTTACTTTTTACTTTCCTGGTCTCTCCTTTACTTTCTTTCGTGACAGTGCTCCAAGTGGAAATTGAGCAAGCTGGTTGATAATCATGTCGAAGAGGTGAAGGTTTTGGCCACATGTTCCAAGTGCTTGAAGAAGGGTAAGTTTAGTATGGTTACGGTATCGTTTGGTTATTCCCTTGTCACCTACATCTCTAATACTCATTCTCTTCGTTTGCTATCATTGTTCATGCATACACATTTGGCGAATGCTGGTTCACAGAGCAACCCGGTGACGCAGACGAAATTCTCCTGTGCGACGGATGCGATCTACACATCCACCTGAGCTGCGCAGGTCTCAAGGAGATACCTCAAGGAGACTGGCTCTGCGGATCGTGTTTGGATGTTTTGGATGCACGCAAAAAGAGCTTTACGGCGGATTGTCCCAAGGATAAAGGAGGGATGAGGCGATCACTCGAGGCACAGCTGCCATCGTTGCCCAAGCTAGACGCTGCAATGTTGAATCTTGCAGCGAAGGCACAGAGTAGGTTCAGGGAAGAGACGATCACGAGGAGGGATGTGGCGTTGAATATGTTGCATGAGAATCAACGTGTCCTGGCCGAGGCGTCGCAGGACCGAATTGCCAACTTGACGAATGAGATCCAAACTGTTAGCTTGACGGTGGACAGCGAAAGGCAGAACCACAGGGATGCAAAGGGCAGCATTATGGTACGACATGGACTTAGAGGATGGAGCATGAAGACCAATGGCAGGAGTCATATCAAATTTCGCCTTGGTGATGGATCGTCTGGCTTCGTGTACAAGGAGAGTCGCTATCAATATGGAAATGGACTCCATGTCACGAAGTGTTCTGACTGGGATAGGTGAGAGAATAGCTCACGTTCTTGCCTCTGAGACTTTTTGTTGTTGTACCAGAATGCTCACACTAAAATGTACTCAATTATGCATCCCTTGATAACGACAGATACTACCGGACGGTCCAACGATGTTCTCAAGAGCTCAATGCCGCTCCGGAAAAGTTAGCGTATGAAAACGCAAAGAACTCACTTGATTCAGTGAAGAGAGATTTGAATCAAGCGAAGAGAGATGAAAAGGACCACCCGGTCATGGATGAAGAAGACAGGAGGAATTTGCTCTTGGATTTCGCTAAGCTCCTTTCAGAGCCGCAGCTTGACTTTGAAGGAAAAAAATTGTACCAATCTCGGGTAGGCGGCGAACCTTTGTTCCTGGGTGTAGTCAAGATCGAAGAACCAGATGTTCGAGTGCTGAACATCTTGAAGGAGCCAACGGAGCTGGTGCTTTCTATTCCTGTAAACTCGATGATCACCATCGACGTTGAAGTTGAACAGATCGAGAGTGGAGCCGAGTATTATCTGTTTGGAACAGATGAGCTTTTCTGCTCCAAGAGGAATGACTACACGCCGATGGATTTCAGCCATACCAGCACTAGGACTGCTCAACGTGACCTGATGGCCATGATACTTCGCGATCCGAGGAATAATGCACTCCAAGTTTCTCGGCCCGCGATTCCCTCGAGCGTCTCGCTTCGTGGCACAGCTGACGAGAATTTGGGCGACGTCACGAAGTGTTTCGATCTCAGCGAGTTGGTGCGTGACTGCCATTATCCCATTCAGAACCAGCCGCTGGCTGAAACGCCCAAGTGTCTTGCCGACAATGGCCTAATCCTTCGTGACTATCAGAAGACATCGCTGCAATGGCTTCTTGATAAGGAGAGTAACCCCACCGGAATGGGTTCAAGCGGCGAGTTGTGGTCTCGCATGAGAGGATTGGGTGGTAAAGAACAAGGTTTTTTCTACTGTGAATTGACTGGCTCCATCGTTCGAGAAATCTTCGATTATCACTCCGATGTTGATCAAAAAGGTGAGCTCATATGTGCTTCATGGTAGTGGATGCAATTCTTGATTGATACTGTCGTTTCAGCTGTACTGATCTCTCGATAATACTTTGATTTGCTGCCATCATAACAGATGCCTCGAAACTTGGCGGTGATTCATTCCCCTCTGCAGCCATCATTGGCTCAGAAATGGGCTTGGGCAAAACTGTGATTGCCCTTTCACTCATTGTGGCATCGCCTCCATCCTTGGAAAATAGAGTCTTACCTAGAGAACACGTTGCCGAGATCAATCACCCTGCATATGTGCCTCTCCCATCAGTGGTTAAATGCACCAGCTCTACCAGCAAAACGGCTTTCCTTTCAAACGCAACCTTGGTCATTGCGCCAATGACTTTGTGTCCTCAGTGGCAGACTGAAATCCAAAGGTTTGCGCCATGGATGTCTTTCGTCACTCTACACAATGACGAGACTGAATCTATTGCAGAGATTGCATCCAAGGACATTGTTGTTGTATCAACCTTCATGATGTCTCAGCCCAGTGGCCGAGCGGGTGCCATCATGAGGAAGCTACGGCAGATTCATTTCCATCGCATCTTCCTCGATGAGTCTCATTACAACAACACTGGCGAACGCGTGAAGCTCTCGCTGGCACAGCTCTCATCAACCCACCGTTATTGTGTCACGGGCACACCCGTTGGACACTCACTCGGTGACCTATACGGGCAGCTTCGTTTCCTCCGAATCCCTCAGTTTTGCCGTCCTGACTTTTGGCAGCAGAACATCGATAAGCCTTACAGTGAGCACAATTGCAATGCATTGCGCGTCCTCCGTTCTCTGCTTTCCCGTATGGTCATCAGACACTCAAAGGAACAGACTCTGAATAACGGAGATGCGTTGGTTTCTCTTCCTCCTCGTACAGTAGAGACTCTGTTGTTGCCTTTTGGATCGGATGCCGAGAAGAAGATCTATCAGGTAAGTGCTCTTCAACTTCAATAGTCTGGCAAGATTGTGTCACTAACCAACAACTTGCCTCTCTTGTGTTTCCATATTGCAGTATATCGAGCTACGCAACACACAGCGCTTCATGGAGCTTCGGTCCGAGTCTCCTGCTACTGTTCTGAGCAAGTTCATTGATCTGACAGGCATGATGTACTCTGCTCGCTTAGCTTGCGGGCATTCCAGTCTGGCCAACTTGGATTCCCTTCACAATGCGAATGAGAAGCTGGAGTTTGACCGCCGCGAAAAGAAGGAACACGAGCGGCGCGAGAAGCTCGGGTATGGGAAATATGAGCTTCAGAAGAAAAAAAAGAAGAAGCAGAATATGAACAGAGCAGACATTTTCCACGAAGCAGTAAAAAAAGCTCGTCCGTCTGCTCAGGGAAGGATGAGAGATGCTGTGCTACAATTCCAAGAAGGCGAGGTCGAGCTCATGGAATGCCCTGTCTGCCTCGAAGCGACTGGCGAAAATGACATCGCACTTACCCCCTGTGCTCACAAGTTCTGTGCTGAGTGCATCCTCAGCTGTTTACAATCGATGTCCAGCTCTCGTGAGCCGATAGGCACATGCCCAGAGTGTCGAGAGAAGATCAAGAAGTCCGAGCTTACCTTTTTGGGAGATGCAGAGGATGCCGGCAAGAAGGTAGCTCGCACTGAAGATGAGGATCAGAAGCCCAAGGCGAACGAAGCAAAGGAGTCAAACGTTGACATCAACGGCTTCCATCTCTCGACTAGAGATACGTTTGCAGCTGCAAGTGGCGCAAGTGACCGTCGCGCTGTGTATGAACCTTTGAATGATAGCGAAAAGAGGCAGCAAAGAGCCTTTTGCCACACTCTTCCACCAGAGTTCCTCACCGCATGGAACGCTGGCTTCACTGCTATTGGAACCAAGGTTACTAAGCTTTTGGAGGAAATTAAGTCGATGATTCAGAAGGATCCCACTGCAAAGGCTGTCGTTTTTAGCCAGTTTCTTGGCACACTCGATGTTGCAGGGCAAGAGATGTCAGTGAGGGGCGTAAATTATGCCCGTGTTGATGGTATGATGAAGCAGCACCAAAGGGCAGATGCTATCCATAGTTTCACAAATGATCCCAACACTCGTGTGTTGTTGCTCTCCATGAGAGGTAAGATGAATCAAATCTTAATATTTTGGCTATGCTTTTGACTACTGGCTAACCCTGCTATGCTGTTCACATATATTCTTTCACTGATACACAGCTGGTGCTGCAGGCTTGAACCTGATGATCGCGAACCACTGCTTCTTGATGGACCCTGCCATGAACTCTGCGGTGGAAGAGCAGGCCATTGATCGGTAAGAATGATGTACATGTATATTATATTATATACTTCTACTAGATATCATCTTCTTTCTCTGCTTACAATACATATGTTTATCTTAGAATCCATCGCATTGGACAGACACGTGCAGTGCTTGTGAAGAGGCTCATCATCAAGGATAGCATTGAGGAACGTATTCTTGAGAATCGCAGGTCCCTTGCTGCAGATCGCCCTACCGCATCGACTCAATTGGATGGCGCATGCTTGTTGGATGAGGAGGAGGAGGAGGAGTGCAACGTTGGAAAACAAGCCAAGAAGAGAGACCGCCACGAGGATGAAAATGATATGGGTGAAAAGAGGTTCCAAAGGAATAATGTGTCGTTCGTGGCTTGTTTCAACGAGGCTTGGCTAGCTTAGTGAAAGCACTATCTCCCAACCTTTAGACACTCTGAACAATGAAGTCCCACGGTGGATGCGGTACTGTGTCTCTACAAGAGCTTTTTGTGATTTGGCTCACACAGTAAGAGCCATGTTTCATAATCTTCCACAACAGGCATATCGATAGCCTGCCTCTTTCCAGAGATAGATACCGACCTGAAGCTCTCGGGCTCAAGCATATAAGATATCATAAGATCCAATAGTACAAAAATAAATGTTTTTACAGGACTCCATTATTTATTTATTGACTTATTCTTATTTTGATTACAGCTTGGATAGAGGTAGGGAGTCTCGTTTTTCTTAACGATCTACTTGGCTTGAGATCTATTCTTTCTTCTTTAGAATGGGGTACGTTTGCCCATGATATCAGCATGCATCTTCAACTGCCTACGACTTTGTTCCAATCCATTCGTCAAAGTGTCACGTGATCCAGAGAAGAAATCTGCCATATCGCAACATGATCTACCCCCTTCGTCACTCATGCTGCCACCATTATTGTTGAAATGAAGCGAGATATGAGAAGCAGGATTAGCAAGGGATACGTTGGAACAGACTGTGGTTGGAGGATTGGTTAGCGAATTGGAGCCAGCAACTCGCTGCTGGAGTTGCTGACGTGCTGACGTGGCAACAACCTGTACCTGATGTGTAGGCTGGGGCGATACGGACTGCTGAGGCTGCAGATGTCCCATAGGAATCGTACGCTGCATCATAAGCTGCCTTCGTGACAATTCCGAACGTTTCATACTCTCTGCCAACTTCTGAAGAGCTTCATGGTACTCAAATGTATTCTCACACTCTTGCTGTGGCCTACTGCCATTAGTATGATGACCCAAAAGTTGGGCGATGCTTGGTGCATAATGTGTCGAGTCCAACGTACATCGTCTACGCAGATCTGCCTTGGGGACCTTGGGAGAAACAGCTAGAGGAGTTGCAGTACGCGGAGTGTACAAAGTATGAATGTCACCAAACATGGCCAAATCATTCTCGCTCACTCGACGTGGCTGGGCATTGGAATTGATATGATGTTTGGAATTGGAAGGATTATTGGAAGGGTTGTACGGTGCCGGGTCAAAGTTGACAACGTCCATTTCTTCTGGCTTGTACGGTGCCGGTTGCGAAGCACGACGACGGCCTCGATTACCGTTCTTGTTCTTATTATTGTTGTTCACAGCGTAACTTGGAGGGATCTCTTGCTGGATGGAATCGAATCGTATGTTATCAAACTCCATCGCCGTTGCCGGCTGCGCCCTTGTACTGTCCATCATGTCCTCCATGGCAACACTCGAATTAGAGAGCGTGGATTCAAATAGGAACGTTCTATCAAACTCATCAGGCTTGTCGCCTAACAAACGCTCGAATGCACCGTTGCCGGAGTCGCATAAGAAATTGTCAAAGATTGAGTCGTCAAGGGCTAATTCACCTTCGCCGAAGTTGGAGAGGCTTAATGGTTCGTCGTCGAAGCAGTTTAAGCGACCGTCGTCTTCGGGGGCGTGTTGGTATTGGTATTGACTGGTGTGGGCGGCCATGGTTGATGGATTGTATGAGAGAAAGTTGTGATTTTTGCTCAAAGTAGTGAGTGCACGATCAATATGAGCTGAAAAAATAGTATGTATGGTACTTACATAAAATAATCGTACATAGAATCACACTGGGATCTGTTTGTTTCCCAGAGAAGAAGAAGCAGAAGCAGAAGCAGAAGCAGAAGCAGAAGCAGATCGAATACAAAGCAGATGGAGATTCAATAATGTAAATGTGGCGCGCAGAGCGCGCGATTGGGGTAGGGTTGGGGTCATTGAGTACCGTTCTACACAAAAGATAGACAAAATACCGTATAGACACAAATAGATAGCCTTGCAATACCGTCTTGACTACCATAATGGACTTACATGTATCCGCCCAGGATTTTGAATAATTTATCATATATTTAATTATGACAAGACTTTTGAATGGAGAAAAAGCGTGATAAACATTGTTAGATATGGAAATAGTTGCTAGAATTAAAGTGTAAAAGACTATACCGTAGCCAAAATTGAATAGTTATATCTTACCAAGTTAGAGAAATATTGTATCATTACGACAACACATTGAAGACCAGATGTGTCACTTAGCTGACGATACCTACCTCTACACCAGCTCCTTCTCGTCGTCCAGGTATGTAGGCGTGCTCCAGGCGCCCCCTCGTATGCGTACTGAGTGAGGGATAACCCTGCAGCAGATAGTCTACCTTCGGGAAAGAAGTGCCCCCGGTACACAATCCCGAGACACAAGAAACATTTTCACAAAATTGTGATGTGGTAGAGGGCGGCGCTATTCAAGTGCGAAGTGCGGACAGGTCAGTCTGAAAATGTAAGAACCCCAATAATCAGCCATGCCTTCTTGCGAAGTCTCTGAGAGCAGGAAATAATCTTGTTGCGCCTTGCTTGCAACTTTTTTATCGTGAAACCTATTGCTTCAAATCATTCAAGTGCACGAGATGGGAGTACCACACGCTCGCCTATATCCACAGGGTCGCTGAAAATTATTAAGGACCTGTAATTCTTGCGAAGCGCAAATGTACGAACAGGTACGAACCCTAATATCCGAGAGAGATGCCATGCCTCCAACCATCATTCTAGCAGATTCAAGCGCATGGTAAATGGTAAGCGCATGGCATACATAGGTAGGTATTGCGCAAGACAAACACACTCAACATCATTCTCTACAACATGTTCATCAAATTTCTAGCCCGTATCCTCCTCACATCCAACACTCAATCAACACAATGTGTCGACGAACTACTACCTCTCAACCTCTCCACAAGTCTTCTCCCATGATTCATCAGCCTTTGTTCGTGGCGTGCGCTAACACAAGGATCGCTTACAATAATTACAAGTTCGCCATGGCAGATATTTCGCAAGTTTGCAATGGAAGATCCTACGAGCCGTATAACGACAAGGACGACAAACGACTTCCACTATCAAGCAAGCGCAGCAAGGACGTTGGCCAAACAAGAACTAGTCAATCATCAAGCAATCGCATTGCTTTAGATACGCTCAGGCAACTCATGGACTATCTCCCTCTATCTACAAGAGGGTCAAGTCTAAGCCGTAATGTGTCTCCCAATGATGACAATTCACGAGGTAGCAGCAAAATCACCGAGCCTGACAGTATCCCATCTGCCAAATCAAGTTCTGGCAGTGCAGCTACCTCTTCGTCCACTGGATCCAATTCAAGAAACGAGCCGAAGCTGATGAAGAGGCATTCGTTCCCCAAGGCTGCCAAGTCCCCAAGAAGAAACAGCGTCGATGGACTGCGAGTACTTCGTCAGAAGTCTCAACCCCGTCATCGAAGCGCGTCTTTGAATCATTCGCTATTGGGCATCATGAAACCTTCACGCTACTCCAATGACATGCCCCAATGTCGACGAACTTCATTGTCGTCCTCGTCCGACCACGGCACTCGTTTTCTACGACGAGTATCTCTACCAGCACGATCTAGCTTTGATACACTTAGTAGCATGGCATCGTCCGATGTTTTCGCCTGCGATGTATCGGTGCGAAGTAACGAGAGTTGGGTGCCATTGGGTGTGAATTTTAGTGCCAATATGGAAGTGTATGTGTACGAAAAATAGAATCGAGAGAGAGAGAGGGTCTATAGTTTTAATTTGCCCTTCTTTTGTTTCTATTGTATAAATATGTTAATGATGACTCTATTTTTGCATCTAAATAAAAACTGGTTAATGACTCTATTTCCACATCTTATTCATGTACCTACAGAACAAATCCAGATCCATGGCTAAGCTAAGAAGCCATGTTCAACATCGGTTGTTTACTCTCTAGAGAGAAGTGATTGGTTAACAACAGGATGTTTCTGGTTTACATTATGTGTTCAGTTTACATCATATTATGTACCCATGTTGAAATATCAACGCAAATGACAAATGACGCAAGTCAACTGGAGCCAAACGTAGTACTCCTATGTTTTATGACCTTTAACGAACCAATGACAATAGCATGAAATCCGAGTATCTGTTTGGGGGCAACATAATTCATCCTTGATAGTAACATCATATTTAAGCTTTCTTGTCGAGGCGAATTCAGTGGTATTTTAATCACCTTTCAGTTCCTTACATTTGAAGAGAAGCAATATACGGCATAGGACGACCATATCATACGGGTACCCAGTACCCAGCCAAGGCACTAGGAACATGTGGTACAGTGCATATGTGCTAGAGATGCAGGTAGTTGCCCGATTGTCACCCTACCCGAAGTCATCACAAGCTGCTCGCTTGAATTTACGAAACCAGATAAGTCTGAAACTCAGGTACGAACCTGTTTGGAAGAAGTTGAAGTTTGTTGATCAAGTATTCCTGACCAGTAAAATTACAATGTGCAATATTAAGGGGCAATCAATTTATGTGTAATATCCGAGTCTTCATAATATATAGTTTTATCAAACATACATCGATCTTCAGCAATCATTATCATTATAATATTATCGTGCACTTTTGCATGAAAAAATATATCTACTATTCTTATTATTATGTGTGATGCACGAAAACATGAATACAGAGTACTTTTCAGAGAGAAATTATTTTGTACTGAGTTCGTATGAGTCCATTTCCAATCTCCATTGTATGCATCAAAAAATCAAGGTCCATTTATTAGAAGCCAAGCTAAATAACGTCCAACTTCATGCAACACTATCATATGGTATGGTACATGCAAAATCTTTTGAGCTACCCTCGCCTCTAGGCTAACTTTAAATTGACCTAGTTGTTGATTCCCGCCAAAATATATATGATGATCACGCGTGACCGT